>CM067370.1:111618954-111727527 GCA_034401795.1 Chaetoderma sp. LZ-2023a | reverse complement strand
CTGTCAGCACAAACACCTACGTACCATCACTGGACACCGATGGCCAGACAGCATAATTTCCAATGAAATGGACCTGAGGAAGCTAAAAATTTCGGCTGAGGACAAGACACAGTGTGCAAAAGCGAAGAAGGACTGATTGCGGCTGTAGGATATTTCTACTACTACATCCGCAGAATACAGTAATCATACATCATACGTAATAGAGAGGCCATCTAGCTCTATTAGACTGGCCATGCAGGTCAATCAAAAAGCAGCATAATTAGGAGCAACAACAGAAATGATGAAATGTTAAAATCTTACTCACCACACACGAAAACACTAAAACTTAGATACTTTTTAAATGGCTTGCACAAGAACAAAGTCTAAAGATGTAGATGCCTTGCGAATTAAGCGCACGGCACAACGTTCACATTGTCTAGTAATTGTGTATATTGGGACAGTTAGAGGCACTGTGACGACCACCCCGTGTGACATCCTCTTCCGGTCTCCCCTACTTTCTCACTGAGGCCGGAATAACGGCATTTCGTGTATATAGGCTAAGTATAACTTTAAAAAATTAAAATGCCTTACGCATAAACTCAGGGTGGCCTAGGCGACCACAAAAACATATTCTTGGTTCAATGGGTTACTAAAAGGCGGTTGATGAATGTTGTTGCTGTTTTAGAAAATATGTGATTCACACACCACCGACTCCAACAACGGGTTCGTAGTTTCTTGGCGCGTATCACGTGGAGGCAGGATTCGAACCTGTAACCTTTTGCTTACGATTCTACCTCGTCACCACAGGACCGCGGGTACGTGTCACATAGTGTCTAGCTGGATGATAAATCGTAATGGAGGAGTCCAGTTTTAGCAATACCCCGCCCATCCCTAGCTAAGCTCCACCCAGACTTCGCCAGTACTGGGATCGATCGATCCATGAACTCCATGACTATCAATATTCAGAAACCTATACGGGTAAGCCGTTGAATATTTTGAAACTAATTTGGCAACAACGCCCAGTCAAATTAGTTTCAAGTTATTAAAGGTGATGTTTATTAAAAAGTAAAGCCATACAATTCCTGTAACAAAGTTTAGTCCGTCATCAATTAAGCGTTCGTGAGGAACTTATCTACATCATTCATGCCGTAATTGATTATGACGTTATACTACACGTCGGGTAGTTGATTATGACGTTATATGACTGATCGATAAACTGGAAAGGTCCATTAGACAACTGCCGAACCAGTGGTGATTACGCGTACATGATATGCCTGTACATCTTTAGCCTGTACGGTATCAAAGACAACACATTTGTCCAGCCATGTTACTAATTGATTAATGGAGTGCATGAGTCTAATGGTGTCTGAATAATTCATTAATCGAATTTCCGAAATGCCACAAAATTATCTATAATCAGCTGTTTTAGACAGTCATATTTCATACCATTTATTCAATTTAAAGGTCGTTACAAAATATAATATACAGGAACTCGTGAACGCAGTTTAACGGTACGAATGAAAAATTGTAATCACGATAGCGGTTTTCATTATAACCCAGACATTCATATTTTAAATACTTTGCCATTGCTTTGCCATTTCCGCGTTATATATATATATATATATCTAGCTTGTATGCACGACCAGCCATAAGCAAATGCCCAAAAGAGTATCGGAATGTCGCCCGAATGACAGTAAATATATTAATACAGGTCCTCTCAGGACACGAGATGGTGTTGAAGATTCAATCAACAGACAGGTGATGTCTCGCGTGGGTCGGCTGTATTTGACATTAACAACGCGGGCACGATCCGACTTCCTCGACGACTACGTTTTCCTCTCGCATTAACACCCCGGGGTTATTGCTTTTTCACTATACACTAAGTAATATCTACTTTGTTCGATGATCTTTCATATTTCTACATATACATTGAAATGAAATGTCAAACACTTTGTCATTCTAATTTTCAAGAAGAATCCACAGCGGGGGATTTTTTTCTAGCTAAGCCGCTCATCGAGATAACTTCTTGAGTGTCCATCTGTATTGAAGATATCTAGTCCATTGCTAATAACATGTATGTGGCTGAAACTCAAGGTCGAGGCCGTGTTGAAGTAGGGGACATATAGGCTACAATTCCCAGTACGCGGCCCAGGATCCAAAATAAGTACTATTTCCTGGACCCGGACCCGGACTTATTTACTAATTCCCGGACCCATACCTCACAGACCCACTCAGAGATCCACCCACCCAACCATGCGCAGACTTCACACACACACACGCACGCACGCACGCACGCACGCACGCACGCACGCACGCACGCACGCACGCACGCACGCACGCACGCACGCACGCACGCACGCACGCACGCACGAACGCACGAACGCACGCACGCACGCACGCACGCACGCACGCACGCACGCACGCACGCACGCACGCACGCACGCACGCACGCACGCACACACACACACACACACACTCACAGATCCACCCACCCTTACACCCAACCAATAACCTAATAACTAAGTAACTAATACGCGTTCACAACAAACGCATAGCCTACTAGCCCCAACAGCTGACACATATACCACACACACCCAATCTCACCTACAGACCCCACACGCCCACATACCCACTCCAGACCCGTCCACATATAGACACCACCACCCAACAAGACATTGAGCCACCCACGAACCCACAGACAGACACACCCAACGAATAACATAATAACCCACCCACCCTCACACCCACCGTGCGCGTATGCGTGTGGTGCATGCGTATGCGTGAACAAATTCGGACGATGGTAGAAATCCGAATTTGGTATAGTGATAGACAAATAAACTATTTAAGTGACCAAAACAATAATTAAGGACTACAGATTCTCCTCCTTCGTTTGCGCGCGCACGCACGCACGCACACACGCACACACGCACACACCCACGCACGCGCGCACGCTAACCAGCGCGGGTCTAACAGAAATTGGCTATCGGCGCAATTAAGCTATTGGGTATTGCTCGACGTGCGGTTGACAAATGGACGTGCGGATAGCCAATCGAATAATGATGGCTCATCGCCGTTGATAAACATACCCATTGAGAGTCAATCGTAGTTCTACGTCGTTGAATCACCGACCAACATGGTTATTGGCGAGCTACATAATTATAGTAAATAATGATGTGCGGGTAAGCTGTTGACTATTTAGAAACTAATTTGACTTGGCAGCAACAGCGTCCAGTCAAATTAATTTCTAAATATTTAACGGAATGTTTATTAAATAGTCATGCCATTCGTACAACTTGACGGACTATTAAGCGTTTATAACGGACATTCACGACGTAATTGATTATGACGCCAACCGACATATGACGCAGTTGATTACGACGTCATATGATTGACTGATAGACTGGATTCGATCTATTCGATATGATACTTTTCCTATTGCGCTCATCTCGCATCACTTTCTGGGTGCCGGCTTGAAAAGACTGGAATTCCTTTGGTTAACTCTTTAACACTTCTCAGTCTAAGTTTCAATACCAAAAAGCTGTTGAATATTATGAAACTAGTTTGACTGGAACCTGTTGCTACCATATGCAGCAACAACTCGCAGTCAAATTAGTTTCAAGAAATTCAGCGTAATATTCCCTACATCAGAAAGAAGTTGCCGGTTCTGTTCTGTGTCAGTTAAAGACGATGACCAAATTCGGAGAAAATGTAGAATATTCTGTTGTAGATATTTAAATTATTTTTACTGCGAGAAATGGCAGCAACAAGTCAGTAAAATTCGCTTCAATATTTTCAGAGACTTCCATGTACCCTGATATTACTGGGCCAGACTAGGCCGATACGTCTCCGGCATTGCCCCGGAACCGGCCCCATAAAATGCATTATCAGGATATAGCTATCATGAAATTGAGATACTAAGACCCAGATGTACAAAGCTGCTGTCATACACAACAGCCATTTGTTATCGACCAGAAGACGCCCGGTGTCTAATATTAGCACTGTCTATTATGGTAGAGGATGGATAAAGAAAACGAACCATACAACAGGGAAAATTACTCTTTCAAAACCAGGAAGGACGAATTTGTCTCGATACCAGAAATAGCTTTCTGCTTATATATAGAGGAGAATTTCATAAAAGAGTTGCTTAACAAAGTTGTAGTTGAAATTTGAGATGAGCTGTTTAGCTGCTCGATATGACGCATCAGCTGCCGTCTTGTCGCTCATATTATCACAACAAGGAACGAAACCCGCCACACATTGCACCCGTAAGAGGTGATATCCTTAATCATTTACATACATTTCTTGTCCATTACCACTTACTGGCTGAATAAGTCAGGTTTCAGACTAAAACATTCACGCGAGACTGCACTAGTGAAGATATACTAATTTCTTCACAAATGTTGTGTTGTACCGATAGATTATGGTTCATAGATTCCATATCATTCATATCCTGTCACATTCCCTTATCCGTACAACAATTATCCGATTTGTAATATCGTGTAAATGTTAAACAATGATCGCCACCATAGTGTCTCCTCAATTGCATGATGTCACGTAAGTGCCAATGCATTACACTCCTTATTATGTAGTAATCAGTTTATTGAATATTTTGAAACTAATTTGACTGGAGGTTGCTGTATGTTTCAAAATATTCAACATCGTACTTGTATGATTGCATTTACCTCACATTTCCAAACTATAGATGACACCTCTATGACTGAGCGCATATACCGAAGTAGACAGGCTATTCTCTTCCGATTGGTAAAATATTAAATCATGACAGCCATCACAGGCTGCAGAAATGTATCAACATTTACCTATTAAAGCCTGCATATCTTTCGCGGTCAGCATGATTTTAGAATCAGAGATGGATTATGGATGGCAAATTCTATCACCTGAATGGCTAGTATAAGATAATATCAGTTAATTCAAGTTCAGGTTCAAGGGGTGCTAATCTCATCTCAAATGTTGTATTGGACTGATATATTATGGTATATAGATTTCATATCATTCAGATCCTGTCACATTCCCTAATCTGTATCACAATTATCTGATTTGTAATATCGCGTAAATGTTGACCACTGAACTCCACCAGTTTGTCTCCTCAAGCGATAGTGTGTGATGTCATGTAAGCGCCAATATATTGCATTCTTTATTATGTTATACTCAACTTCCAAGCTTCGGAATATCAGAGTTCAAAATTCTGCAGCCGTCTCCATTTTCAAATAAAAAATTAACTACAACCCTGTGAGCACTGCATCGGTATATTATAGCTTTGGGGAAAGATTTCCCAACATTATACACACTGAATTACGAAACAAATGTAATCAATGTAATGCGCATTTTTCTTATGTTCATCTCAGTGACAATCCTAATGGACCTTTCCAGAGTAATGACGTCATATGACGTCATACTCAGCTAAGCGGCGGTTAGAATGGCGTCATAATCAATACGTCATAATAGATTCTATACTGCCCGTCTTGAACTCTTAAAAGTCCGACACGTTGTACAACAACAGCGGCCAGTCAAATTAGTTTCAAAATATTCAACAGCATGTTTATTAAATACTAAAGACATACAATTCGTACAACAACGATTAGACCGTCATCAATTAAGCGTTCGTGACGCACTAATCTACGTCATTCATAGCGTCATTGATTATGACGTCAGCCTACACGTCACATAGTTGATTGACGTCATCAGATTGATGGATAAACGGGAAAGGCCCACATTAGCGTTGATCTGTCCAGATCTTGCCAGGAAATCCCAGTGATCTTTGCAATGCTAATATCTACTGTTGTCATATCCTCCGGCGCTACTGCATCTTTGGCTTCTTTGGCTTCTTGGGCTGCGATGCAAAGTGATTCACACTTATCTTTTGGACACTACACTTCACCTGCTTATCTTCTCGTCATAGGCCTGGTACTATGCCTATTTCTTGGACATGGTGCTTTGTCTCTCTTGTCGCTTCTTTGTGAGGGACCTTTCCTAGGAACTTTTTCGCCTGTCTCTTTTGCGCCGTCTTTTTACCAATCAGTTGATTCAGGCACGGGATTAGCAAGAGCCGTGAATCTATTGCTCCGAAATGCTTTGAAGCCAGATTTTTGTTGACGAATCTTGCTGTTTGAACATGTCAAATGTCTTCAGTATTACTGATGTTTTGTTTTTACGTTTCCAATATTCAAACTTAATCTTTACAATTACTGAATGTTAGTGACTTCTCCGTGGTGGACTCATATATTCTGGATTTAGTGGTTCCGCCATCTTGGTCCAATTGTCATGCGGCCAATCTTGGTATGGGTCATTATGGACAAAGATTGATTATCCTATCTTAAGGTTGTTTATGTAGCTTGCCGGGTAGTGTCGGGCCGTTCCGGTGTATCGTGTCGACTCGCCGCACCGCAAGTGCACGACCAGTGATGACGCTGGTTAGCATCCGGTCTCGGGGTGACAGACCTTGTACGAGACTGCCCTGCGGGAAACAAAAACAGCTCCTAAGGCCGGTGGAACTCAATTGTTCCGGTGGGGGCAGTGCGACCATTGTCGCGAACAGTAAACACAACTGTCTCATCCCACGAGTTTGTGTCACCAGTATGCCTGTCAATAGCAATTTCGTGATCTATGGACTTACAAAATTTGATTTGGTGACCTAAAAATATAAGTCTATACAACGAGTTTACCTAAATAATTATGAATCTACTAGGTAAAACTACAGTAAGAGCATATGAAAATACGAGACATAGAGACAGGTAGATGAACGTTTAAACATGGGGCTCCCGGAGGTACCACAAAGACTCGTAGGTCCGCAGAGGTATCACCCCAAGGGAGGCTCCCGTACATCAGACGTAACTATTTAACTTAATATAAATTATTATAGCTCTAAGCTGAAAGGAAGAAAGTTATCTCGGACGAAAAGTGATGTGCCTCATGCGGGCACTACTCCTAGTGCAAGTTTGGGGTGAGGAGTATTATCCTGGCATGGACCGTCGTCACTGAATCCTTGCGAGAGGCAAGTGCCTCGCTCAGGCCTCCATCCCGGGAAGGTGTCGCCACTGCTTAAAGCGGGAGTAGAATGGTAGGCAAAAATGGATCTACTCTAGTATTTCAATCAAAAAATGCTGTAGAAAGACAAGACCATACCTACTGAAATTATGACTATAGGGGTGTGTATTGTTTTACATGAAGACGGGACAGGGGACTCCCGATGGATTCCCTCGTCACCGTCTTATGTGATTCCTAATATGCTGAATTAGTAGTTGCCGCTTTATTTCTGCAGGCCTTTTGATTTGCTTAATTCTGTTTAATTGTTTCCAGAACAAGAATTCCTCTAGGCCGCAACTGGAGGACAGATGCCCTAAGACATCAATACAGAAGACAGCGCTCATACATGTTATGTAGCAAGATCTCCGACCTGGATAAGAATCCGGACATCCCGCCCCGTAACCACATAGAACATTACAAGACATGGGTTACATTTCACAAAAGCATTATTAGACCATTTCTCTATCGTTATGGTGGGGGTAAGAGAGATGAAAATGTCCTTCCCGCAAGGGCGTGGCAGATCTAAATATCATGCCCACACATTTTAACGGAATTCGGTGGGAATACCTATCTCGCCCGTCACCATGTCCTATGGAGCTAACCGTTTTACCTATCGTTAGGTTTATATACAAGTTGCCAGTTTTGCACTGCGGTGTGGGAGGATTGTCAGTAAATAAAATAATAATTAATACATGTGTTCTCGCAGTGCTTTCCTATATTGGCTTAAAGTGTTATCTACTAAGTATCCGGAGATACACGGGGGATGTGTGTGATACCGCACCCTGGCCATAACCGCTCGGAAACCCCAAATAGTTTCCCAGAGTCGGATCAGCCCATGGTGCGGATAGGGACATCCAAACAATTAAGAAGCCACAAGGCTGAGTGGAGCACGAAGAGAGACAAAATCTTACTTATGTGTCTTACCGGAGTGTGGGATAGATTATCGCACTACCGGAAGAGAAGAAGAATATATTACACACTATGTAATGAAGACAGTGTCTCTAATCGTTTTGAACCTATCCTATCGAGTTGAATAGAAAAGGTTAGTCGGTAGCATGCCGAGCTAAACATAGTTATAGCACGGACAGCGACCTCAGTGAAAAATTGTTCGTGGCGGGAGAAAGTGTTGCATATATAAGTGTTGCTGTATAGTGTTTCCTACGTGCACTGCAGTCCTATATTTTCTATGAATAAGCAAAACATATGAACGGATGGCCACTGGCCATGTATATATATATATATATATATATATATATATATATATATATATATATATATATATATATATATATATATATATATATATATATATATATATATATATATATATATATATATATATATATATATATATATATATATATATAATCTAACCAGAACAAACAATACGGTGTCAAATGATTAAGATATATATAGTAGTACAGGTTATCGAACCTACTATAGTGCGGTTAGCAACACATTGAGGAAAATGAGAATAATTATCAACAAATACAGAAATTATAACTATCGGTCCTAAGACCGTTACGGTTCCTTTTAGTCATCGGGACCATTTTTGCGGATACAATATAATTAACAAAACCTATATAGAGAAATAATTAAACTGTGAAGTATAGTTACTTGAATACCTGGTAGTCATTCCTAAGGTAGGCTACCGTGTTACTGAAATTGAGACGTAAATCCGTAGTCGACGTGAGATGATGCGCTCTTCGGAAGCTGGAAAGTTCCCGAAGGTTGGTTCCCACAAGCTGCTGTCCGCAAGCAAGAACACTCATGGCAGGAGGGGTACATCACTCAGCACTGTAAGCCTAATAGAATGTCTAACGAGCAGTCAGTAAAAGATACGATAGTACTACGTGGTGAAGACAGTTTCCGTACACCGATGGCATGGATGGAAGGTGTAATCAACCCGTCACTTGTCAAAGGAAACGAACATACAAAACAAAGCTTCACGGTGCTGGGGACATCAACCAGCTCTGAAGACGCACAAGGCAGAGTTTACTTGCTGCGGTCTAAAGTCGAAAGAACCTACATGATCAGTGCGGCGGCGATTGAAATACCACATTTAGGCATGGCTGGCAGATCCGGCGAGTCATCCATCAAAGAACATCCTGCCTCTACATCTGTAGACTCACATATTCAGGCCGTAAAGGCCTCACCGCAAGTTTGTGTGCCGAATGTGGATGTTAGTGTTTGTGAACAATCATCAAAAGTTCCAAATCACTTTTGGTTTACAGATTTAGAAACCTGTTGAATTCTGGTCTTGATCGATGCCAGGTTTAATGGGAACAGGCAATTATTAAGGATTACAGGGTACCATCTCTGTACACTAAAAGCGCCATCCTATCTAAGTCGTAACTACGCGCTCCATATAACCAGCGTCCTGACGCGCGCATGCGCATCATGCGCGTTAACGAACTTAGTCGTTTTTCGACACGCTCTCTCTCCTATAGGCCTATATACGCTTATAGCTCTACCCAGAGGGGCGTGTTCAGGAAACGAATCCAGGACGGGCGGCACATACTCAGCTTAGCTGATACGGCCGGTATTTCGACACGCTCTCTCTCCTATAGGCCTATATACGCTTATAGCTCTACCCAGAGGGGCGTGTTCAGGAAACGAATCCAGGACGGCGGCACATACTCAGCTTAGCTGATACGGCCGGTATCCGACCAGTTGATACGAACTACACTGACATCAGTGGCAAATGGTCGTGCATGGTGGATCGACGCACGGACGTACACTAGGCGGGAATTATAGACTTCCTGGGTAGGCGCGTGGCCGGAGACGAGTAGTCACGCATTAGACGCATATTTAAGCGACAGAGCACATAAGAGATGCCAAGAGGAGGGGGGAGGCATACTTTTAGTTTTCAATTTTGACCTGGAATTATTTTTCCAGGCCTTTCTTTTTTTTGTTTTATTACTATTATTACGGTGCGTGGTATAACTTTATTTAGTATATGATTCTAAACAATAGCTCGCATGGGTGTTCCCTTTGAGTGCGGATAATATGATCTCCGCAGAGGACACCCAAGCTCCAATGTACCACAATTTAAGTTTGTATATATATACACACCTGTGCAAAAGTTAAGCACCACCCTATTTTTACGCACATGCGAGGGTATATTCATGTGCTATGAAGAAATCAATAGCATAAACATTTATGTACCCATCCATCTTAGTGCAAGAGGTAATAATGCAACTAGAGGAATGCTGATTATGATGGTGGGGAAACACTGTATGTTTTTGTTTGAACTTGAAAACGAGGCCTGAATATGGTTACGTTGACACAACTGACAACTATTGCCCTACAGTTGACACACGTGGCTAGATTGTCATTAATGGTGTCTGAAAACGAAGTTTAACATCTGTGCACGAGTTTGAGACTGTCATTATCAATACCGGGTATATCCACCTTGTGCCTGGATGACGGCCTGGACACGACGTCTCATGCTGGTCACCAACCGACTGATACGCCATTGTGGTATTCGTTGCCATTCAAGATGGAGTGCGTCTGTTAATTCCTGTAGGTTCTGCACAGGGGGATCCCTCCTTCTCACCATGTTTCCCAGAATGTCCCAGATATGCTCAATAGGGTTCATGTCAGGGCTCCTTGCTGGCCATGGTAGGGTTTCGATGGCATTCTGGCGGAGGTATTCATGCACAGCTCTAGCACGATGTGGTCGGGCGTTGTCATCCATGAATATAGGGTGGGTTCCAGGTGCATGATTTACAAAATGAGGGACCACAACTCTATCCAGTATGGAATCTTGATATCTTTGTCCATTTAGTGTTCCAGGTACAGTCAACAGATCCAGCTTACAATCAAATGAGATGCACCCCCATATCATAACGGAACCTCCACCAAATGGAACTTCTTCCATGATGTTACGTTGGTGGTACGCCGTGCGTCTGGACCTCCATACACGAGTTCGACCATCTGTGGCATGAAGCAGGAACCGACTTTCATCGGACCAGTGTACCCGTCTCCAGGATCTCATGTTCCAGTGTCTTCTTTCGTTGCACCACCTCAGACGCTCCTCTTTGTGGTGTGCAGTGAGGAGAGGACGTCTGACAGGTCTCCTAGCTTTCATGCCAGCAGCATACAGTCTCCTTTTGACGGTAGACATTGACACTCTATTGCGCGTTTCCCATTGCTGGCTGAGCACTCTGCTGTTGGTGAATGGAGATCTCCTAACAAGGCGTACTAGGGCTCGATCATCACGGGCAGTAGTCTTCTTCGGTCTTCCAGATCTAGGCCTGTCTTTCACCTCGTTAGTTTGCCCATGTTTTGCAATCAAACGACTGATTACAGTATGGTTAATGTTCAGCTGTCTGCCAATCTCTCTGCATGACATACCAGTGGTATGCATGCCTATGATTTGCCATTTCACACGATCACTTAACCTTCGTCTTGCCATAGCGGTTCACAATCAAGAGCTAATTCTCTCTGTACAAATAAACCACGGTCATGAACACAAAATTCCTAATCTTGTCGCCTAAATCTGTATGTAATGTTCTACACCTCAAACTGGACTTTTACATAACTGAACACGTGTGCTGTTTCCCGCCACGCACGGACATCAAGCGGCGTGAAGTCATGCATGCATGTGCATTTCGTACTTGGAATTATGTCAGCTAACGTGGGGACAAAAAGTATGGCAGCCTAGTTGTACCATCATGTTTCTACGTTCTATTGTTTTTGCTGGTGGTTAACTTTTGCACAGGTGTATATATATATATAGACCATGTAACATACCCGTATGAGGTATTTATTTATTAATCACACCGAATTACTTGCGCACCATGGGTAAATAAAAGGGTATGCAACACGTATCACTTATTAATGCCATTATATATAAAATATCTATTTTTGCGGCCCATTATTGCGGGTCCGCAACGTGCAGCTCTCGCTGGCCCCATATCCGTCCTGATGTCTGAGACAGGAAGAAAAATAATAAGAAAAATAAAATATATAATAATAATAACTTAAAAACTGGTTTATCAGGTAGCCTTAGCGTAGCTGAGACTGCATGACGGGATTGTGACATTACTGCACTGCGGGATGTTGTATTCTTTATGTCGCATACGACGTTCTTACAACATCAGAGTCCGCAGTGCTCATTTCGTCATTGAGTTACCGCTGGTTCCAATATATCAGTGCGTATAGCAGTGGCGGTACTAGTGGTTGCCAATGTCGCTGATGCTGTAGCGATGGTAGCTGTCGTGGTGATGGCGGTTGTAGCTGTCGTGGTGGTCGCTGTAGCTGTCGTGGTGATGGCGGTGAGCTGTACCGTAGGCTGAAGTCGTGGTGTGGGAGCAGATATGGCAGGGGACGACATCTTCCGAAACTTAGCATACTTTATTAGACGACTGGCAGTAATGTTAGGTACGGGCTGGATATCCTGTGTGTGGGAGATCCGTCTCTTTCTCGCGTATGGACATTCCGGCATGATTCCCTTTTTGATTGCGGGGTCAGAAAGGTGAGGAGACGGATGCTGAATGACACGGGTCGGAGTTACACTAATTATCACAGGCTGCGATGGTCCTGGTTTGTCATCTATGGTAAGTTCGGGTGGAGATGGAGACTGCGGGAAACTTGGAATGTCTATTTCCGCAGGTTTCGTAATTACCACTGAAATCGGTTGACTGGCTAACACTGTCTGATATACTATGGTGGCGGGTATGGTGACCGCAGCTGGATGGCTAATAACCGATGCGGGTGCTGCCGAACTGGATTCTGCAGGAGATTTTTGCTTTCTACTCTTCTTCAGGACCGGTGTGAAGGAAGTAATTGGTCCCAGACGTGGTTGCCGGCAGGATTTCACGTCTGGCGGTCGCTACATTGCTTACTGTAGCCGCCGGAAGACGATGGCCAACGGGATATCTACGAGTAGTGTTCTTCGTGCAGGCCATTTTCTCGGTCGGGCGGCTAGAATGGCACGATCCTCGTTCTCTTCCCCAGGAACTAACATCACTTCCAACACACGGTGATGATAACGGAGCGCGTGAGTCACCCTGTAGCGACTAGCGGTGTAGAGATACTGGCACGTCACACAAAATGCTGTCTGAAGGCGATGATCCTTATTAATATGAAGGGTGCGGTCAGATTTTCTGGTGAAAGTTCTGGTACAGGGCTCTCCGCTAGCTAACAATGAGTTACACGTGAACCATTTTGGAACTGGTACCGATTTTTCTTCGGAGGAATCCGACTACACTAAATCTTCAAGGAGTGACATCTTGTTCCCACATGGTAGTTAGTTGCGGGAACTTTATTCAAAACCTAATGCCCTATCTCTTCATGGTTTATGACTTTCCAAGCAAAATATAATAACGAAATAATAATAAGAAAAACAGTAGAATTTGGTTTACAACACGAAAGAAGCCCAATGCTATGTTTTTCCCTGGTGTCGAGTTTTGATGGGAAGACAAAGTTTCAGAGTGCGCTTCCTCTTTTTATACTATTTGGTGATGTCACATGCGGCGGATGACCACACCTAAAAGTTTTAACAGGTGATTCGGTCATTCTTATGTGAATGTTTCCTCGTTTTCCGGCCTGGACGTCATAGGATTAGTTCCTCCTATATAAAGGGAGTACTTGTAAGTATAGGAAGAATGGCTCATCAAACCCGTCTTTATTTCGCACATTTAACAGCCTCAGATCAACATAAAAACGTGGTACTACTTTTTCTTTGCAGAGCCTGACCTTTTAGGTTTTCTAGGTTGGATGCTTATAAACTTGCCTATTTGAATTTTAGGCTGGAGCGCCAGATGGGGTGTGTGGGAGCCAGGTGACGTCAGCGGTAATCCCCCGGACACACCCTCGCCACTCCTCCATCACGTTGTGGTAGTCGTGTCTTTGGGCGGCCCTTTTGTTTAAAGCGTTTGATCCAACTAACTGGAAATAGCAGTAAATGTCACGTGGCTCTAAAAAGCATGTGGTTGATCGGAAACGTATATGCCGTTTATGGCAACGGCCAAAAATGCTGTTGCTGAGGTGTAGTCTGTTGCAGAAGCGAGAGATAGAAATATATATGTTACATCAAGATCTTTATAATGTCCCGTATTTGCACGAGTTCTTTAACATGCGTCTTGGTAGGTGTCTGTAATAGGTAGCTCTCAGCTCGTGTCGGTTATAGACTGGAACACAAGGAAGAGAATTTTTGAAATTCTCTCTGTAATTTTACTGTAAGATTTTTGATGCCGCTTTACCGGCCCGTGCGATAACGATTTGTAGCACGGCAGAGCAGTTGTGTTCTTAGTAAAAAATTTAACGGTAACGTTGTAAATATCTTTTATGCGTGGTTTAAACAGCTCTATTCATGTGGTAGATCAACGTTACTGATCCCGTCAAGATAGCTGTGTTTTCCGAGCAGGAGGGCTGGCCAAGCATTCTCCTCGATGGGTAGAACTAGCTCCGTCCCGGCCTAGACCAAACACATTAGTACCAGTTTAATAATGGCTAAATTACAGTACAACTCGCAAACATGTGTGCCACAATTATTACAATTTACATTGCCGTCGTTCGGAGACTGTGAATACAGTCAACCTGAGTGTCTATGTTTCTGTCATGTTGGTGATTTGAATCTGTTATGTGTGACTGGTTCTCTCCAGATGGTACTTGCGCTGTGATGAAGGTGACGTGTTTATGGCCGCCAGGTGCGGGCAGGGGGGGGGGAATGGCGGCGTGAATGTCAACTTTATCGAACCATGAGGGTATTCCACTCTGTAATGGCCGAGCCCGTGGGCGGGACAGAGTTACTTTAGAGCGAAGATGACCTGTGGGATGCTGTCGTAACTTTGATCAATCCATTGTCGAATTCAACTTTTCGATAGCAAAATCCTAATGCGGGCATCTTGCTCTCTTAAAAACATTGACTGTTATTACATGTTGTTGAAGTATGTAGATTTAGCTGTTTCCGTACGACGTCAGGAAAGGAGATAGGGGAGGTTCGCTGGGCAAGCGTCTCTCCCGTGACGTGTACTGTAGATGGCTGTAGTACATTCCTGATATCCATATGATCAGTTCTCCCGTAACTGGATAAGGAGGTGTGTGCGGGAGATTTGTTGGTCGTTGTCTGTTGATGATAATGCTGTTGTCGGGATGTCCGGGCTGCTGTATGATGCCAATGTTATAAGCAAAGTTGGTGCATTCCAGTTTTCCACGCTGGTGAACGCCAAGTCTGTTGCTATTTGCGGGAGGTGTAGTCTGTGGGAGATATTATTTCTCCCGCACAAAATTGCGGGAGAAATTTTGTTGCGGGAATATTTATGTCACCACCGGTAATTAATTAAGACCGGCAGGTGCTGCTAAATGCTGTTGGTGCTGATGTTGAATGTCTCCATTACGCTGAGTATAACCGAGCAAATATGTGATGTACGCGCAATGATGAATTGACGCATCCAGTCTTGAAGGCAGGTGTGTTCTTGTAGGAGTTGACGTTCTGTCTGTTGTGTGATGTTCTGACTGCTCCCGGGGGTGGGGGTGGGGTGGTGGTGGCGGGGGTGGGGGGTATGGTAGGCCTTTGGATAAGGGGATATGGTCATCTCCGATTACATGACGGTTGGTGTCCTGTCGCAATTTTTAGACACCGGGAAAATTCGAGCCAAGAGTCTGCTGAACGGGCTGCTTCCCTGCCCACAGCAGGGAGTAATATTGGTCGGTGCGGTGCGGGATGCCTCCTCCTCTGTTACAGCAGTCTCTCTCATATCTGAAGATTGACGGTCAACAGACGACGAGTGGAGTGCGAAATGGACTGGGCTGGTGATGTCCCAACGTGGTGTGTATATAAGGGATGCGAATTGGAGTGATTGCGGTGGTGGAACTACTGGTGACGGTGTCCCTTGGGAGGGGCGTGGTTTCGCGATTGCGGGAATTGGTCGGGTATACCGTGTTGTACGGTTCTGCGGTTCTAGACACGCTAAGGCTCCATCCAGCCTCCTCACTTCCATGCTATTCACCATATGTTCTACCCCACAGGAAGCATGGCTTGGGTCAGCCTCAGCTTCTGCTTGTGGTAACTCTATGATGCGGGGCATAGCATAAAGTGGGTGGGAATGGGAAGAGATCGGAGGAACAACTTTTTCATCCAGTTCCTTGGACACAACAAACACAAAATTCTTCAGATACGACCTCCTAGATCTAGTAGACCCGCGCTGAGGAGGGAGAGGGCGAGTACATATCTCGTCATCGTCATCAGCGTTAGCTGCTTGTTCACCCATGTTCTGGCTTGGTAAAACTGGGGCTGACCTAGCACCGCGGTGCTCTGCACTAACCGTGGGAATACTAATTTCCATAGAATTATCTGTCTGGCTACCGGTATCACGAGAAACGCCTGGTGCTCGGAAGTAGTTGACCGAGGTCAGGCCATCCGAAGCACGGATACAGTAGGTCACATCCGACGTCTTACCTACTACCACATAGGGGCTCGTGCCATGCCTTTTGCCGCTGGTGTGCAGTGAATAGGGTTTCTCTCACTATCTCATGGGCTTGTTCTATCCTTTGCCGCAAGAGTTCGACATAGAGAGATGGTGAATTTTTCTCCCCTGGTATTCATGGCATAGCCAGATCCAGGGGTAAGGCTAATTCACGGCCTAACATTAACCGAGCAGGGGTGTATCCCGTGCTGGAATGTTCCGAAGTGAGGTCACCCATGACCACATACGGGAGCCATAGGTCCCAATATCTACAATCAAGGGGTGTTTCCTTGGTAAGCATCTCCGCGAGAGTTCTGTTGAATCTCTCTACCATCCCGTCGCTCCAGGGGTGGTATAGAGTTGTCCTTGTTTTGGTGATATGGAATAATTTGCAGAGCTCTGATATGAGCCGGCTCTCAAAATTACTCCCTTGATCAGAGCGCAACTAAAGCATACCAAAGCGGCAGAACACATTGCTGGCCAAGACCTCTGCTATGGTGGATGCCTCTTGGTCCGGCAGAGCAAATGCTTCTACTTCGTGAAATAATCTTGTAATACGAGGATGTATTTATTTCCATCATCCGTCGTATTCAAGGGTCCGAGCACGTCGATAGCCACTCGCTCCCACGGTGCCCCAACAATCTTAATTTGAGATGGTGCGATATGGTGTTGGCCAATAGCGTGTTTTTGGCATGGGATACATTTGGCAACCCATGCCTTGACACTATCACGAATCCCGATCCAGTGGAATCTCAGTTTGATATGGGCAACAGTCCTTTCCACGGTCAGATGTCCAGCATTATCATGTAGTTGTTTTAATATAAGTTCTCGATAACTTTCCAGTACTACCAAACAGTCATTAATGTACAGAACGTTTTTTATTAATCGACATTCCTCGAACCATTGGTAATAATATTTAGCCGTGGTGGATAGAGGTGTTACCGATTCCTTAGGAGGACGTACCCCCTCCTGAATCCACGCGTATATATTCCATGTCTGCACGTCTGTTGTTTGGTGGTGTGCGATTTTCTCCGGATTCCACTCTGTGCACCTCAATTCGGGGAACTCCAGAGATGCCTGTGTTGACTGTGTCACGGTGGCGGCCTCTTCGTGTTCAGCCTCCACGCCGTTTCTGCTAAGGGCGTCGGTATTTCCATGCATTTTTACCGGGACGGTGAACAACGTTAAAGTTATAGTCCTGCATGGATTCCTGCCATCTCGCTACCTGACCCTCTGGATTTTTTAAGTTCCTGAGCCACCGTAGCAAGGCATGGTCTGTACGGAGTGTAAAAGGCCGCCCGTACAGAAAGTGCTTGACAAAATGGACCGCCACCAACAGTACTCACTTGGTGGTTGCGTATCTTCTCTCGGTTCTATTCAGAGTACGTGAACCGTAACCCAACACCTGCTCTGTTCCGTCTTCGGTGACCTGAGATAGAACTGCGCCAATAGCGAAAGCTGACACGTCAGTGTCTAAGATGAAATCGAGGTTTGGATTAGGGTGAGCAAGAATCAGGGTGGTCGTCAAGAGTTCCTTCAGCGCCCTGAAGGAGCCTTCACACTCACTCGTCCACTCAAATGGTCAATCTTTCTCGGTGATCTTATAGAGGGGTGAAGCAATCTCACTGAAATATCGGATGTAATGGCGATAGTACTGGCATAGGCCAAGTAAACTCCGTGTCTCCGTAACTGAAGAGGGCCGAGGCCACTCTGCTACTGCCTTAGTTTTCGTTGGCTGTGTAGCCACTCCATCACCAGATATGACGTGTCCCAGGAACTCGACGCACTGTCTGAAGAGATGAAATTTCTTTGGTTTGAGTTTCAAATTGGCTGTGCGGAATGGGGAAAGCACCAAATTAGTTAAGGTTTGCTCAAACGTGGGTCCAAAGACTATTACATCATCGATGTAACAGAGACAGATTTCCCAATGCAGGGTAGTCAATACCTGCTCAATGAGTCGTTCAAAAGTTCCGGGAGCGTTGCACAACCCGTAGGGCATCATGCGGCATTGGAAAAGGCCATCCCTACAAACGAATGCCATCTTTTCCATGTCAGCTTCATCCATGGCTACTTGCCAGTAACCGCTAGATAAATCAAGGGTACAAAACCACTTGGCTCCATATAAGGAATCCAAGGCCTGATCTATCCGTTGTAATGGATAGGTGTCCTTAACGCTAAGATCATTAAGGTGATGGTAGTCGATGCAAAACCGCAGGGGTCTGTCCTTTTTGCCTGCTAGCACTATAGGGCTAGCCCATGGAGAAGCTGAGGGTTCAATAATACCCATTCGCAACATATCATTTACTTGTTGGTGTGCTTCCGGTTCTTTGTGAATGGGAAGACGTCATACCGGTTGTCGTACGGGGTGATTATTGCCTGTATCGATGGAGTGTCGTATGAGATGAGTCTCTACAAGATCCATGTCTCCAGAGGGAAAACTATCGCGGTATTTATGTAGTAGCTACCAAATTTCTCGTTTTTGTGATTGCAATAATTCAACGGTGGCACGTAGATACAAATCTTGTGAATGTTCAGGTAAATCATCAGTCATTTGCGGTGTTGTGACAGAAAGTGCAGGTGATTCCAGTAAGATTATGTCCACTAAATGGCCGCAGTGTACTCCTGGTTCCAGAGTGATGGGATCTGCGGTACCATTGAACACTCTAAAAGGTATTTGTTCCTTATTAGTAGTGTCCACTATTATGCGGGGACTTGTGCATTGTTAGGCGATCATATAATCAGGGTCAGGTTCCAGCGTGGCGATGTGTGTGTTGCTTCCTAACTGTTGTGCGGTGGCCCATAAGATTTGATCCTGTCCCGACTCAACTGTGGCGGTACTTGATAATATTACCGCACACAAATCGTACAATGATGATGATGGTCTGAGAGGGATTCGTCAGCCGTGTATGTCGAGTTCCTATTGTCTGCAGTGTATGATAGCTTCGCTGGCACTGAGGAAATCAGAGCCAAGTAGGGCATAGTTATGAATGGAGGCGATGACAACTCTCTGAATGAATTGCATCCCCTCTATTTGGATAACTACTTATCCATCACTCCGGTTACGGTTACATCTGCTCCCATAGCCGCCTGTAGGTAAATATTTGTAGGCTTAAGAGGAGGTTTTTTATGAGGTTGGATGCTCTCATATGAGCGAGGTTAAATACTCTGATGGAAGCACCGGTGTCGACGGTGGCACTAGTGGAAACGACACTAAACAGACAGGCACATTTGTATATTACTTTGCGATGTACCTGCGGAAGAGTTCCCAATGATGCTGTCCACAATAATGGCATTGGAGCAGCATCACTCTGTAGGTATTCCGACTGTTTCCATCTTGCTTCTTGTAAGGTTGTAGATGGCTGAGTGAGGAAAGGGCCAGTTCGCCGTCGCCGCTGGTGTGAAGACTGCGGTGAAAACGGAGCTGGGGGTGGCAATGGTGGTGGTGTTGTTGTTGTCATTTCTGCGTGGGCGGTATTGGTGTAGACGGCGGCGCGTACGGGATGACGGATAAGCTCTACCTGTGCAAGCCATTTCCTGCAATGTTTCCTAGGATGTTTTGGTGAAGCACAGAAGAAACAGTGATGTCGCCAAGGACGTGCGTTTATCCATCTGTGTCGGCGCCTGCGAATCCACGAGGCGGAGTGAATTGTCTCTCCCGAATCGCTGCTGTCTGTGGATGTGGAAGATGATGCTGGTTTGGGTGGTGTTCTGCATACCACCAGAGGGCACTGAGAATCCAGTGTCTTGGTGGCGGGCCGTGGTGCTTTCAAAAACGTTGTTTCAGCGGAGGTACTACAACCTACTACTGCCGTTTTACATAGGAAAGAAGGTGTATCGTGTGCGGAAAAAGAAGGGGATGTCCTTGCTGCGGATGGGGGAGGCAACGTAGGCACGGACATATGTGAAGCCATGTTTTTTGGTGTCGGTGTGTAAGCTGATTCTGGTGGATGAAGGTTGGCCACTGAACGTTGTTGTATGAAGGCTGCAGTTGAGCTGGGAGGTGGATACGGGCACCGAAGTGGCTCTAGGTGATTCGGTGCCCTTAGGAGTTTGACGGCTTCTCTGGTTGTGATGTGCTGCGCTCTGGAGCAGGCGTTGTAGAGGGAGGTCGGTTAGGACACCGCTCCCTCCAATGTCCTGGCTAACCGCATCCGAAACAGGTGTTCGGTGGCGGTGCGGTACTGGTAGTGTTTTCTGTCCTAAACTGTGTGGTGGCGAGGTTGGTGCTGAGCGTTGTAACTAAGTTGGTGAGTGCGGAGATTTGCTTATTAATCTCATCTATCCACTCTCATGTTGCCGTTGTTGTTGTTGTTCCCCTGGTTCCCGCGCACATGGCCTCCATTGTACCCTTCTCTACGGGTATGGCCCCTTCCTCCAGGCGCTGGATTCTGACTGGGATTCTGCATATCCGGTGGTGGTGGTGTCTGTGTGGTTGGTATTGCTGATCTGGGGGGAGCACTAGCGGGCAGGACGATGCCTGCACCCTCTATCTTAGGATGTAGTTGGCGTCGTTTCTTCTTTTCCCACTCTAGAATGTTCTCAATGCGAACCGTGGTTGCCGTTAATTGGGCCAAACACCTGTGGTCGCCGAGAAATAGTTTTTCTTTTAGGGCGGGTTCACCGCTTAATGCATCGATGAAAGTATCGAGATGCAAATGAATCACGCCCTCCGTATTGGTGCTCGGATATGCGTGGGTAACTAGCCTCCTGATTTGGCTAGCTAACTCAGGAAGAGTTTCTCCTGTACATTGTTGGAGATTTTTAAGTTGAAGACGACTGATTTCTCCGAGGGCTGTGTCGCCAAATCGCTCTGTCAGTGCTCGTTCCAAATGTGTGTAAGTGGGTGTGTAATCCGTTCCCAGATCCGCAAGAACTTGGAGGGCTTTTCCGGAAAGTTTTGCGGCGAGATATTCACCCATTTGTCGATCGTTCCAATGGTTAGTCCGACTTATGATCTCGAACTGTATCTTATAATTGGTCCAGTCATTCTCCCCACTAAATTCGGGAGGGAGCATGACTCGGCCAAGACCGCAGGAGGAATGCAGTGGTTGAAATCTGGGTGGTGCGCGTATCTGGGAAGTTGTTGAATATGCTGAGGTTGGTTGTGGTGCAGGTGGCGGTAGTGTTGGTGTTTCCCGTTGATGCCGATGTCGAGGAGCTAGGACACGCGTACTCCAATTTAATGAGTCCGCCCTGTTTGTTGCGCCATAGACCGGCATAGTTCTATGGACGGGAGGCGGATTATGGTGAAGATTGCGCAGTCGTTCCACCCGAAGTGAGGACTGTTGTTCCTCATATGGCGGTGGTGCAGTCGGCTGATGGTCGTGATGAGTTGCATGACTGATATACCAGCAAAATGGTGTTGCCGATTCCTCCCAATAATTATGCGGTGTTCCCCTTGAGCATAGCGTTTCGCTAGAAGGGGGTGGTGAGGAGGTTGTCTATGTTGTGCATTATCACCCAGCCATACCGTTTCCGTAGATGACATGGGTGAACGATAGTAGTCTGAAGGGCTGTAAATATGCCCGTAATCGGGGCTTTGTCAGAGTCGTCCATGACTCGGCCCTGTTGGTGTTGGTCTGTCGCGGATGTCCGATATAGTTCTGAATTCTGTTCCTGCCTGTGAGGCATCTCGAAAGGTGCGATCGCTAACAGGCTAAAACAGGTTATAGTGCGGAGTTGTTGATTCCGCTGAATTTCTGGTATAGTCGGTGAGCACGTGTGCTGAGAATCCGTCATATGAGGCTACCTCTTGATCGAGGGAGTCCTCGCTAAACGGAGATGGAATTGAACTAAGCTCACTATATGGTGTGGTCATGAGTTCCCTGCACGTAACTATTGATGTTCTTCACGACCCACATCGGGCGCCACTTGTAGCTCGCCAGGTAGTGTCAGGACGTTGCGGTGTATCTTGTCGACTCGCCGCGCCGCAAGTGCACAACGAGTGCTGCCGCTGGTTAGCATCTGGTCTCGTACGAAACAAAAACCGGCTCCTAAGGCTGGTGGAACTCAATCGTTCCGGTGGGGCCGTGCGACCATTGTCGCGAACAGTAAACACAACTGTCTCATCCCACGAGTTTGTGTCACCAGTATGCCTGTCCATAGCAATTTCGTGATCTATGGATTTACAAGATTTGATTTGGTGACCTAAAAATATAAGTATACAACGAGTTTACCTAAACAATTATGAATCTACTGGATAAAACTACAGTAAGAGCATACGAAAATACGAGACATAGAGACAGGTAGATGAACTTTTAAACATGGGGCTCCCGGAGGTACCACACAGACTCGTAGGTCCGCAGAGGTATCCCCACAAGGTAGGCTCCCATACACGAGACGTAACTATTTAACTTAATATAACTTATTATACCTCTAAGCTGAAAGGAAGAAGGTTATCTCAGACGAAAAGTGATGTGCCTCATGCAGGCACTACGTCTAGTGCAAGGTTGGGTGAGGAGTATTATCCTGGCATGGACCGTCATCGCTGAATACTTGCGAGAGGCAAGTGCCTCGCGCCAGCCTCTGTCTCGGGAAGGTGTCACAACTGCTTAAAGCGGGAGTAGAATGGTAGGCAAAAATGGGCCTTCTCTAGTATTTCAATCAAAAAATGCTGTAGAAAGACAAGACCATACCTAGTGAAATTATGACTATAGGGGTGCGTACTGTTTTATGTGAAGACGGGACGGGGGGACTCCTGATGGATTCCCTCGTCACCGTCTTATGTGATTCCTAATATGCTGAATTAGTAGTTGCCGCTTTATTTCTGTGGGCCTTTTGCTTTGCTTAATTCCATTTAATTGTTTCCAGAGCAAGAATTGCTCTAGGTCGCAACTGGCTGGTATCTACCTAGCTATTAGACATGGCTGTCACGGAGAACAGATGCCCTAAGACATCAATACAGAAGACAGCGCTCATACATGTTACGTAGCAAGATCTCCGAACTGCATAAGAATCCGGACATCCCACCCCGTAACCACATAGAACATTACAAGACATGGGTTACATTTCACAAAAGCATTATTAGACCATTTCTCTAGCGTTATGGTGGGGTTAAGAGAGACGAATAGCCACCGTAAATGTCCTTCCCGCAAGGGCATGGCAGATCTAATTATCATGCCCAGACATTTTAACGGAATTTGGTGGGAATACCTATTTCGCCCGTCACCAGGTCCTATAAAGCTATCCGTTTTACCTATCGTTAGGTTTATATACAAGTTGCCAGTTTTGCTTGCACTGCGGTGTGGGAGGATTGTCAGTAAATAAAATAATAATTAATACATGTGTTTTCGCAGTGCTTTCCTACATTGGCTTAAAGTGCTATCTGCAAAGTATCCAAAGATACACAGGAATGTGTGTCATACCGCACCCTGGCCCTCACCGCTCGGAAACCCCAAATAGTTTCCCAGAGTCGGATCAGCCCATGGTGCGGATAGGGACATCCAAACAATTAAGAAGCCACACGGCTGAGTGTAGCACGAAGAGAGACAAAATCTTAATTATGAGTCTTACCGGAGTGCTGGGCTAGATTATCGCACTACCGGAAGAGAAGAAGAATATATTACACAGTATGTAATGAAGACAGTGTCTCTAATCGTTTTGGACCTATCCTATCGAGCTGAATAGAAAAGGTTAGTCGGTAGCATGCAGGGCTAAACAGAGTTATAGCATGGACAGCGACCTCAGTGAAAAATTGTTGGTGGCGGGAGAAAGTGCTGCATATATAAGTGTTGCTGTATAGTGTTTCCTACGTGCACTGCAGTCCTATATTTTCTATGAATAAGCAAAATATATGAACGGATGGCCACTGGCCATATATATAGATAATCTAACCAGAACAAACAATACGGTGTCAAATGATTAAGATATATATATATATATATATATATATATATATATATATATATATATATATATATATATATATATATATATATATATATATATATATATTAGTACACGTTATCGAACCTACTATAGTGCATTGAGGAAAGTGAAAATTATTATCAACAAATACAGAAATTATAACTATCGGTCCTAAGACCGTTACGGTTCCGTTTAGTCATCAGGACCGTTTTTGCAGATATAATATAATTAAGAAAATCTATATGGAGAAATAATTAAACTGTAAAGTATAGTTACTTGAATACCTGGTAGTCATTCCTAAGGTAGGATACCGTGTTACTGAAATTGAGACATAAATCGGTAGTCGACGTGAGATGATGCGCTCTTCGGAAGCTGGAAAGTTCCCGAAGGTTGGTTCCCACAAGCTGTTGTCCGCAAACAAGACTTCCACAAGAACACTCATGGCAGGAGGGACACATCACTCAGCACTGTAAGCCTAATAGAATGTCTAACGAGCAGTCAGTAAAAGATACGATAGTACTACGTGGTGAAGACAGTTTCCGTACACCGATGGCATGGATGGAAGGTGTAAACAACCTGTCACTAGCGGGGGTTGTCAAAGGCAAACGAAGATACAAAACCAGCTCTGAAGACGCACCGGGCAGAGTTTACTTGCTGCGGTCGAAAGTCAAAAGAACCTACAAGATCAGTGCGGCGCCGATTGAAAGACCACTTTTGGGTGTGGCCGGCAGATCCGGCGAGTCATCCATCAAAGAACATCCTGCCTCTACATCTGTAGACTCACATATTCAGGCCATAAAAGCCTCACCGCAAGTTTGTGTTCCAAATGTGGATGTTAGTACTCGTGAACAATCATCAAAGGTTCCAAATTACTCCCGTCAATGGGGAGTTAAAAAATAGTTTTACTGCGGTGGGTTGGGGAACCGCACGCTACGGGATAAAACCCTGACACACAGCGAAGGAAGACACGTATTGTCTGTTGCGCTTACTAGTAGCTGGTACAGATCCAACCTGTTCGACCCCAGGCCAAGGATGCGCTCGATCACTGGATCGCTTCTCCTTTTATACTCCTCTTGACGTCACAGGGCAATCCAATCATCGTTCGAGCAACATCCAATCAGCGAGCAGCTAATAATAGCGTAGTCGAACGTTCTAGAACATTCTAGAAGTTTTTGCGTCCACGTGGTTATGACGTCACGGCAATATTTTGAAGATAATCAAGAAGAGTTTTCCCTGGATAACTCAGCCATTTTTCAACCGATTTTGAAATGGTTTACAGATTTGGAAAGCCGGTTGAATTCTGGTCTTGATTAATGCCAGATTTAACGGGAACAGGCAATCAATAAGGATTACAGGGTACCATCTCGGTACACTAAAAGCGCCATCCTATCTCAGTCGTAACTATGCGCTCCATATAAACAGCGTCCTGGCGCGCGCATGCGCATCATGCGCTTTAACAAACTTAGTCGTTTTTCGACACGCTCTCTCTCCCATAGGCCTATATACGCTTATAGCTCTACCCAGAGGGGCGTGTTCAGGAAACGAATCCAGGACGGGCGGCGCATACCCAGCTTAGCTGGTATGGCCGGTATCCGACCGGTCGATCCGAACTACATGTACAGCAGATAACTGTATGAAACGATAGCCACTATCTGCACGCTTCCACGTATTCATAAGTAAACTTGTCGAATCCAATCGCCCATAGCACGAGTTATATCATGACGTGTGATTTTTAGAATTTAATATTGGAGCTGCTGGTAAATATCATCCTAATGGACCTTTCCAGGTTTAGCTATGCCCCGCCCATCCCTAGTTAAGCCACGCCCACACATAACTCGTGTTGGACTCAATCGGTTCCTGAACTCCCTGACTATCAGTTTCAAGAAAACTATACAGATAATCTGTTAAATATTTTGAAACTAATTTGACTGAGTGCTGTGGCTGCCTATGGCAGCACCAGCGCCCAGTCAAATTAGTTTCAAAATATTCAACAGACTATTTATTAAATAGTAAAGACATACAATTTGTACAACAACGCATAGTCCGTTTTCAATTATGCGTTCGTGGCGTACTTATCTACGCCATTCATAAAGTAATAATGACGTCATTGATTATGATGTCATTCTACACGCCACGTAGTTAATCATGATAGTTAATCATGACGTCATATAATGGATTGATAAAGTGGAATGGCCTATTATCGTAATTTGGTTCTTTGGTGGGTGCATTGCATTGAGTGATGGTAACATGATGATAACATTTGCATTGGATGTTACAAGCCAGGCCGCCAGGAGAGTCTTTCGTTCATTGGAGACCATTCACCATTCCTGCAGATTTTGTCCATACCGATGGCAATGCAAACATGGCGGATGTTATCCCGTCTTCCTTAGAACAGAATGCTTTTTCCCTCTGCGTTTGTTCAGCGGAGCTGGCAAAGCCCTAGGATGCTGATCTGATATGCAGCCACTTCTTTAATCAACTGGAGCAGGTTAGATGCCTCAAACAAGGTTTGTACATTCCTGCATCCAATACTGTTATAATAGATTTTGCACACATAATTTTAGTCATCGGACCGCCAGCTTCCTGTAAAAGGAGTTCACATCATTGTGCACTGTGGTGCCGACGTAAACTCATCTGTTGATCTTTTGCACTGTTGACCGTGTTGGTAGCACTGCGCTCTTTATGTGACAAAGGTGACTATTGCTGATCACTCCTCATTTAGCATCATTGGCTTGGGCCCGGGAAAATGCTGAGGAAGAATGGAATATGAAATTAGAGAGAGAGAGAGAGAGAGAGAGAGAGAGATAAAGAGAGAGAGAGGAGGGGAGGGAGGGAGGGAGGGTGGGAGGGAGGGAGAGAGAGGGAGAGAGAGAGATGGAGGAGGGAGGGAGGGAGGGAGCGAGCGAGCGAGCGAGCGAGAGAGAGAGAGAGAGAGAGAGAGAGAGAGAGAGAGAGAGTCATGTGAGTGAGGGGTTACACTTACGTCAACATCCGGTTATGCGGATTTCCATATCCGTAAGCGATCGAGGAAAAACGATAGACCTGTCGAATTCTTTCGCCGGTCATTTCAGAGAGTCCATCTCTTTCCACGGTTTGCCTTATGTGGTTAAGTAATTTGGAAAGAGAGGGCTGGTGTGAGGTATTCAATAGTTACACCACTTTCTCAGTGTTTTCCAGGACTAAATTTGTGCAGTAAATATATAGGTCAATATTTATTGTAGCGTAGTGCAAATCTCATAACGAGAGTCAGAGCCGGATTTAGGTAAGGACTAAGGGGCCCCAAAATAAAGAAAACAATTATGAAATTTTACTCATTTAATGCAGTATTGCCAGTATCGGTCTTTTACAGTCAAGATATCTAGTAGTAGTAGTAGTAGTAGTAGTAGTAGTAGTAGTAGTAGTAGTAGTAGTAGTAGTAGTGGTGGTAGTGGTAGCGGCAGCGACAGCGGTAGTAGTAGTAGTAGTAGTAGTAGTAGTCATTGAAAGCTGTGCTGAATTTGGCTCTGCTAATTCTGACGAATATTTTCGTCACCACTGCTCATTTTCACTTTATTTTTGTTTTGTTTGCTACATAAGCGTATTTAGTTGATTTGGGTATTTTCTGTTTGTGTGTATTTCGTTGATGTTTGTCATATTCTGCGGCTGTAGTTTTGAATTTTCGAAAACTAGAGTCGCCGAGTAAGCTGTGATTGCCTTGCATTGGCAGGTCTCGTTTTGTTTTGTACATATGTTTAGTTGAGATCTTGCCCGCCGTATCTACGTTATTACCAAGAACATTTAAACTCGGCGGGCTTGTTCTTCTATTCAGACGTCTCGCTTACTTGGCTAGCTAGCGCGCGGCGTTTACGCATTTATATTCACTAGAGCAGACAGGTGTATAATTCAATCTAGGTCAATGTGAACGCCCTCGTCAAGCATGTCAAGCCGTTATAAGCAGCTACTAAGCCTTCGGCTTAATACTACTGGTTTAAATGTTGGCGCTATTGATGTCTACCATGGCATAAAAGACACTGTGGGCGCTGGACCAAATGTATTAAAGGGACTAATTAATATTAGCAGAAATGTATGGCATTTAACCGTCAGTTCACAGGGAATTAAAGAAAGGTTTTTGGAAGAGGGCCTGATTGTCAATGGACAAGTATGTAAAATCGAAGAGGTTGATTCGGATAAACTGATTGTGAAAGTGAAGGCTCCTCTCGAAATTCCGAATGAACGCATTACAGCGGAAATGGGAAAATATGGGCAAGTTGTGAAAATTGAGAGAGACATACGCCTTCGATAGGACGCTTGAAAATGGTATAAGACGGGTGTGGGTAGAGAAGATAGATAAACCAATTCCAGGCAAATTGTCTATTGATGGGAGCTTTTTCCTCCCTGTGTGGTATAGAGGCCAGGTTAAAGAATGCCGTATCTGCTCTAGTACCGACCACCTAGCTAATACCTGTCCTTATAGAAATAAGTGCCTATTGTGTGGATCATCTGATCATTTTAAATCTCGATGTGATAAGAGATCAACTATGAATGATGCTAGTAGGCTTAATGTGGAAGAAGCCAGGGCTAGCTATATGACGCAAATGGCTGCATCCCTCAATTCCAGTGAAGTGCCCACTAGTAACAATGCGCCGCACACCTATGCGCATGTTGTTAGTAGGGCTGCATGCCCCATTGATAGTAAGACTGTGGACTCCAATGTTAGTAAGATTGGGGGTTCCATTGTTACTAAGGTTGGGGGGTCCAGTATTGGCAAAACATGTTGATGAGATTGAGGTTCTGGAGATAGGCATATTTGCTACCCCTCCAGCAACGGTT
This sequence comes from Chaetoderma sp. LZ-2023a, assembly GCA_034401795.1. Classification (NCBI taxonomy): domain Eukaryota; kingdom Metazoa; phylum Mollusca; class Caudofoveata; order Chaetodermatida; family Chaetodermatidae; genus Chaetoderma; species Chaetoderma sp. LZ-2023a. The sequence continues at coordinate 111,698,416 of CM067370.1, read as the reverse complement.
AATGAAATAACCCGGGAAAATGATGATGCTGATGCCGTTGATGACTCACAAAGTTTAGTACTGGGACAAACAAAATTTGCATCTCAGTCAATGGAAGTTGATGTACCATGTGATTTGTCACCACTAGCTGAATCTGATTTGGTAATAAAAGATTCTACACAGGTGGATGGACATGATAATAGTACTGGTGGTCTTAAAAGAGTGATAGAAGACCTGAGCTCTGAGGCCAAGGATGGCGAAGATGAGGATTTTGACAATGCCATCTCTGTTGCAGAGTCTGATACCTCAACCCAAACAGGAATCCCAGCAGCCTGATGAAATGGTGTTGTATCACTCTGAGAAGGGCGAGGTTTTGGTTCCATATATAACACGTGTAGGCGTTCGCTACAGGCACTTGCGCAGTGATTCTGATATTTCCCGGTATCAGCATCTGACCATTACTGATCTGACAAATTCAGAGTTTATTATGAAGATTGGCAAATGGGCCAAACGGGATAAGAATACTAAAAAGATAAAACCAAACTAGGCATTATGGGTATTATTTATAGATTTTTAATCATAATGATAATTTGCTCACTCAATTGCTGTGGTTTGAATGATGGATTTAAGCAACGCATGTTGCTAGAGAAATTATCTGATTTAAAAGCTGATATCGTCATGCGTCAGGAAACTAAGTTCCATAATGTTAAAGTACTAGAGGACTTCAAACAACTCTCTAAGGGTGAAATATTTTATTCCAATGCCACTGATTTAAATACAGGAGTGGCGATCTTGTTTTTACCCAGGTGTTTGAGTTTATTAAATATCATTTCAACGGAAGCTGATAGTAATGGCAGATGGGTCGTGGTGACTGTTGAAATGTCTGGTTCAACACTAAATTTGATGTCTATTTATGCCCCTGCATCCCATTCTCAACGACGTGCATTTTATTTAGCTCTGCGCCCAGTAATTCATGATAGATCAGAAAATATTATTATTGGTGGAGATTTTAATTGTGTTTTAAATCCAGAGAAGGATAGGCGTTCACTATCAATATACTCTGATACGTCTCATTGGCGTTTACAGGAAATATGTGACAGTGAGCACCTTTTGGATAGTTATAGAGTTTTAAACCCTGAATGCTGTGAATATACAAGAGTAACAGCAAATGGTCAGACAGCCTCTCGGTTAGACAGGACTTATGTACAGAGAGAGCTAAAAGGGTTAATTTCGGATACTGGCATATATCCCGTACCTTTTTCTGATCATTGCCTAGTTTCCACTGTGTTAGATAATGCGGAATGGGTTACACGTGGTCCAGGATTTTGGAAACTTAAGATTTCCTTGCTGAATGATTTTGAGTACCATCGATGTATTGAAAGTTTCTGGCGTTTTGAGCTCCGCAATATATCAGAATTTGAAAGCTTGATTTTTTGGTGGGAAGATGTTAAACTAGGGTTTGCTAATATATCAAGGCAATATTATATTCAAAAGGCAAGGAAAATGCGCAAAGAGGAGAGAAGGTTGATTCGTCTACAAACCTTAATTTTTCCGCAAAGTTTCAAGCGGCAACATTCACTTGACTGAGGTTTTTGAGGAGACCAGGTTAAAATTATCACAAATAGAAATGTACAGAGCAGAAGGTGCAAAAGTAAGATCAAGAGCCCAATTTTATTCTGAAGGTGAAAAGCCGACAAAATATTTTTGTGGCCTAGAAAAGTCTAGAGGTGTGGAAAAGAAGATTAGGGGCCTTGAAATAAATGGGCAAATTGTTAAGTCAAATAAAGATCTACTAGGAACTGTTCAGACATTTTATGAAAATTTATATAAGTCTGAAGAAATTGATGAAGAGTTGGCAGCTGAATTACTTGCTAATATTAAGGAAACATTGACTCCTCCGTCGGCTGATATTTGTGATGAATATTTAACCTTAGAAGACCTGACTAAATCGCTTAAAACAATGAAGAATGGAAAATCGCCAGGGGGGAGATGGCCTGCCTGTTGAGTTTTACGTTACTTTCTGGCATCTCATTGGTCCGAAATTCCGTGAGATTGTTAAAGGAATTTTCCATCAGGGAAAACTTCCTTTGACATTGTCTCAAGCACATGTACGCCTGCTATTTAAAAAGGGTGACCGGAGTGACATACAGAATTATAGGCCAATTTCTCTCCTTGGAGTTGATTACAAGATTATTTCTAGAGCTCTTTCACTAAAACTAGGTCAGGTGCTGGGCGACGTTATTAATCCTGTTCAGACATGTTCAATACCTGGTAGATCAAGATTAACCACCACTGTGCTTATTAGAGATCTGATTCAGTTAGTTGAAAAGGATAACATTCCAGGTGCCATTGTGGCATTAGATAATGAAAAGGCTTTCGATCGTTTGGAGTGGAAGTTTCTGTTGATGTCATTAAATCGATTCGGCTTTGGGCCCAATTTTATTAAATGGATCCGAATATTGTACAATGGCATAACTAGTAGATACCTTGTGAACAATTTTATAAGCCAGCCAGTTGTCTTAGAACGAGGGGTTCGACAAGGTTGCTCACTGTCAGCACTTTTATTTGTAATTTGTATGGAAACCTTGGGAGCGACAATAAGAGAAGATATAAATTATCATGGACTGTGTATTCGTGATCTTATGACACCAGTGAAATTATCACAATATTCCGATGATACGACTATTTTTGTTGGCCAAAATAGTGATTTTAATCGGTTACATCTTACTTTGGAGAATTTCCAAAAAACGTCAGGGCTCAAAATTAATAAAGAAAAATCAGTAGGTTTGTTTTTGGGTTCATGGAAAGATCGAAATGATCAGCCATTAGGCATCAATTGGTCCACTGACATAATACAGATCTTAGGCATTCATTTCAGTCGAATAAACCACGATTCCATTAATTGGACAAACTTGCTTTCTAAAATGAGCAAGAAAATTATTCAATGGAAACATCGACGTCTGACTATTTTTGGCCGGGAAATAGTGATCAATAATTTGATATTGTCACAACTTTGGTATATTGCTGCAGTTGTTAATATGCCCACACATGTTGAAAAGGAAATTACCAAGATGATATTTGATTATTTGTGGGAGGGTAAAACACATCTTGTCTCACAACGTGTCTGTACTAATAATAAGCTTTATGGTGGGCTTTTCATTCCAGACCTAAGAATTAAATGCGTCTCGTTAAGGCTGAAATTATTAGATGATTTACATCATTCAGATAGTCAGTGGGCAAATGTGTCTAGATGCCTTATAGAAAGGTGTATTGAGCCATTTTCAGCTAAATCCTTTTTCTGGTCTTCTAAACCTCCACCGAATTACACACGGATTCTATCGGTATTTTTGGACATTAAAGCTGCTTTAGCTAAGTTTGTTCGCAAAGAAGATTCACCTCTTTGCTGGGAGCATGACTCCAGCCAGTACCTATTGGGGAATGATCATATTCTATATGAAGGCAGAGTTTTATATTACATTTTTTTTGCTAAGCATGGTATTCAAGATTTGTGTGAAATTGTAGATGTGAAAACTCGAAAATAGAAATCACTATATGACATATCACGAGTAACATCTTTACGCCCAATTGACGTGCAGCACCTTCTAAAACGGTTACAGCAAGCAATTCCAATGGAATGGTTTCTTCTCCCTAATGGGTCTGTGAATGATGCTTGCTCCAAGTTAATCCTGGAAAGTACTGATGGACATTTTTCATATACGTTAAGGAATAAGGGGTGGTATAATATTTTAATGCTGCAGAATATTACTATTCCAAAGGCTGCCGTGGCATGGGAAAGGGCTGAACATTCTCCCCTGAGTTGGGATGTGGTTTGGAAAAATATCCATTCACCACACATACCTCACATACCTAATCGAGCAAGGGATGTTGTCTGGCGATTGCTTCATAGAAAACTATGGGTGGGCCCCCTCCTCAAGAAAGTTGGGATAGCAAATAATGACCACTGTCTATTGTGTACAGACACTGAGGAAACCATTATCCATTTGTTTACAGAGTGTTTGCCCGTCTCCCAATTTTGGATGTACATTGAACAGGTATTTAGGAAAATTGTTACAGTTGATATCAACATAATTCAAGATGCAATTCTATTTCATGAATTAGACGCTTATAATCTGACTAATAATGCAAAGAAGATCTTGTTATTTTGGTTGAGTGTGGCGGTCTGGGCAATTTGGAAGCATCGTTGTACGATAGTTAGTGACTCATATACAGGGGTTAACTCCAGCAGTTTTGAAAAATTGAAGTGCGCTTTTCGTGCCTTGTTCTCGTATTGCCTTAAATGTGAATTTCATGATGCAGTGACTAAAAATAGACTTCACTCTTTTGAAGTTATTTGGTGCTCTGGTGATTTGATTTCCATTGTTTCGACAAATTTGATTATTTACTATCCACCGTAATTGGCATCTGGAGTGATTTATTAAATAATATACATGTATTTGTGCGTTTGGAGCTGTGATTTTGGTTTAAACTACTTTGTTTTGATGTTTTCTATATTTAGAAGCTAACTATATATTTTTAATTATTACTTTTAAAGCACATGCAGCATTAGTGGTTTTGGAGTGTGCGTGCGTGTGCATGCATGTGCGCTGACTGTTACTATGTGAAACAGCAGCATTTACTTCACCAGCAACAGCTCCAACACGCGCATGCACTCTAAAACTCTGCTAATCAGATTGAGATGAAAATAGCGAGTGTTTGCTCTGAAAAGGTTAAACCGTGTCCCTAAATTTAGGTGGTCGTTTGAACAGGTTAACCCATTTTGTTTTTGGCAATGTTAATAAACGATCCAACATTTTTTATTAATAATGTTTGTTCCGGGGTAATTTTAGAATCTGAATCCAAAAGTAAATTGCTTTCGACTAAAATAAATTTGACATTCAATGTACTGCTTCCTAATAATAGAGTGGAAATACTTAGCATGTATACATATAATTGTGTTTTTATAGATTATCCTGCGGGGCATTGATTATTGATTAATTTGTTTCCGATTGACTGTGTGTGTTAAATACGTGCGATCGCTGTGTTTGTTTCACAGCCTATGCTCGAGTGAGCTTTTATAATTTTAATGGAATGGTGTTGAGCTAGTTACTTGGAATTTTTAAAGGGACATATTTAGCTGTTTTGGATTTTTAAATTAATCGTTTGACCACCATATATTTATTGTTATTTATACACATGACTGATATAATCGTTTGTTCTCTTTGATTTATTCTATGTTTAATGTTCTTTCTGTCAGTTTATTTTGGGGCATTATGGATTTACACGTAGTAGTAGTAGTAGTAGTAGTAGTAGTAGTGGTGGTAGTAGTAGTAGTAGTAGTAGTAGTGGTGGTAGTAGTAGTAGTAGTAGTAGTAGTAGTAGTAGTAGTAATAGTAGTGGTAGTGGTAGTAGTAGTAGTGGTAGTAGTAGTAGTAGTAGTAGTAGTAGTAGTAGTAGTAGTAGTAGTAGTAGTAGTAGTAGTAGTAGTAGTAGTAGTAGTAGTAGTAGTAGTAGTAGTAGTAGTAGTAGTAGTAGTAGTAGTAGTAGTCGAAGTAAACGCACGCGTTTATTTAGCTCTGCAATTGCTTCCCGAATTTGCTCGTTTCTAGCGCGATTTTATAGATAAATTTTGTACACATATTTCGTATTAGTATTTCCTTTCAAACTTTATGTTTAGTTTGTAAATTCTTGTCTTGGTTGGAGCGGACTTTGTGTCTCCATTTTCTTAAGGCACTCCTCTTAGCTGGCGGTTTCCGCCATTTAATAGGTCTCCTCTTACTGTGGTCAACGCAATAAATTTCTTCCCGTGCCAGTATGCTATTTCTATAGTTTGTTGGCTAAGGGGCCCCAAAAAAAAAAAAAAAAAAAATTAAATTTTACTAATTTAATGCTGTATTGCCAGTATCTGACCTTTACAGTCAAGATATCTAGTAGTAGTAGTAGTAGTAGTAGTAGTAGTAGTAGTAGTAGTAGTAGTAGGAGTAGGAGTAGTAGTAGTAGTGGTAGTAGCAGTTGTAGTAGTAGTGGTCATGATAGTAGTAGTGGCAGTAGTAGTAGTAGTAGTATTAGTAGTAGTACTACGACTAGTAGTAGTAGTAGTAGTAGTAGTAGTAGTAGTAGTAGTAGTAGTAGTAGTAGTAGTAGTAGTAGTAATAGTAGTGGTAGTGGTAGTGGTGGTAGTAGTAGTAGTAGTAGTAGTAGTAGTAGTAGTAGTAGTAGTAGTAGTAGTAGTAGTAGTAGTAGTAGTAGTAGTAGTAGTAGTAGTAGTAGTAGTAGTAGTCGAAGTAAACGCACGCGTTTATTTAGCTCTGCAATTGCTTCCCGAATTTGCTCGTTTCTAGCGCGATTTTATAGATAAATTTTGTACACATATTTCGTATTAGTATTTCCTTTCAAACTTTATGTTTAGTTTGTAAATTCTTGTCTTGGTTGGAGCGGACTTTGTGTCTCCATTTTCTTAAGGCACTCCTCTTAGCTGGCGGTTTCCGCCATTTAATAGGTCTCCTCTTACTGTGGTCAACGCAATAAATTTCTTCCCGTGCCAGTATGCTATTTCTATAGTTTGTTGGCTAAGGGGCCCCAAAAAAAAAAAAAAAAATATTAAATTTTACTAATTTAATGCTGTATTGCCAGTATCTGACCTTTACAGTCAAGATATCTAGTAGTAGTAGTAGTAGTAGTAGTAGTAGTAGTAGTAGTAGGAGTAGGAGTAGTAGTAGTAGTGGTAGTAGCAGTTGTAGTAGTAGTGGTCATGATAGTAGTAGTGGCAGTAGTAGTAGTAGTAGTATTAGTAGTAGTACTACGACTAGTAGAAATGGTTTGTGTAGCCATTGTCAATGCTGCCTGTGTAACAAATGGGGTTGGGTTTTGGAAATTAAAAACAACACTGTTTGGAGAAGGATTTTATAAGAATAATATAGAGACTTGTTGAAAGCATTGGATTAATAGGAAAGCATCATATAAGGGCATATTGCAATGGTGGGAGGATGTAAAACTGGATTTAAAGTTTTCCTTAAAGATTTCCTGACAATATGCGATTAGAAAAGCATGGGAAATAGGAAATATGCAAACGCAAGAAAACACTTCATCGATCACTGATGAAAATTAATGCTAAAGTAAATAATGGTGAAGATAATTATTATGAATTACTGGTTAAAATAAAAAGTAAAGTAAAGATATAAAACAATATGAGTTTGAGGGTGCAAAAAATAGAGCAAGAGCCCAGATGCATGCAGAAGGGGAAAAGCCAACCCAATATTTTTGCACATTAGAAAAGCATGGCCAATAGATAAGGTGATGTGCTCATTAAACATGCCGGATGGTTCAACCATCTTTACCCACAATGAAATGAGTACGCAATTACTATGAGTCATTGTACAAGTCAAAGGGAATTGATGAAGATGCAAAATTGGATTTGCTAGCAAATATAGACAAAAATGTGTCAGACACGGGCAGTGCATTCTGTGATAAACCCTTAACACTTGAAGATTTAACTAAATCCCTTAAAGGTATGAAACTAGAAAAATCACCTCGGTTTGATGGCCTTCCAGTTGAATTTTACCAAACCTTTTGACACCTTGTAGGCCCATTAATGGAAGAGTTAGCCACTGAAACCTTTGAGAAAAGCCATTTAACACCAACTAGGGCTAGGGCATACGTAAGGCTAATATATAAACGAGATGACAGACGTCTAATTCAGAATTACAGACCAATTTCTCTACTATGTGTAGACTACAAAATAATATCCAAAGCACTACCATTGAAACTTGGTAGTCTGTAGGAGAAATTATTGGAACAGAGCAGACATGTGCTGTACCTAGGAGGACAATTTTAACCAATACCATGTTAATAAGGGACCTTACACAATTGGTTGAGAAGGATAGCATCCCTTCAGCTGTGATTGCCTTGGACAACAAAAAGGCATTTGACCGTGTGGAATGTGATTTTCTTTTTAATTCTTTGCAATCGTTTGGGTTAGGCACACACTTTATTTAATGGGTTAAGATTTTATATACGGATATCAAGAGTAGCTACTTAGTGAACAATCAATTATCCAGAGAAATTGTCTTAGGACGTGGTGTTAGACAGGGGTTTTCCCTATCGCCATTATTATTTGTTATTGTTATGAACTCCCTTGGCATAGCATTGATGCAAAATATTAACTTTCAAGGCATATGTATTCGTGGCATAGAAAGACCACTTAAGCTGTCACAATATGCTGATGACACAACTGTGTTGGCTAGTTCAAACAATAATTTTACAATTTTAAACCAAGTCCTAGAAAAGATCCCAAATGCGTCTGGTTTGAAAATCAATAAAGGAAAAGCAAAATTGTTATTTTGGGACCATGGAAAGAGCGGAATGACCAGCCACTTGAAATCAATTGGTCTAATGATACCATTAAGATTTTAGGCATCTACTTTAGCAGGAAACAGAATGCAACACAAAATTGGGATGAACGAGTATCTCATCTTAAGAAAATATTAGCAAATCTGAAGCATCGTCGTCTTTCAACTTTAAGGCTAACATTTTTGAATGATCTTATTACATCAGATGCGGCATGGGCATGTGTTTCATGAGCTCTTGTGGAGAGAATTGCAGAACCATTTCTGGCGGAGTGTGTTTTTACCTCAAAGAAGCCACCTCCGAATAACCAAATGATACCAGATGTTTTCAAAGATCAAGTTAAGGAGGTAGACATATTTGACTGATACATGCCTTCACCTACGTGCTGGAAGGAAGTACTAGAACAGCAATTGTGGGGCAATAGTAATATATGTTATAACAATGGAGTGCTTTATCTACCGTTCTTTGCAAAAAATGGCATTCAACGTTTGTCTGATATGATACACCCCAAAACACGTTGATGGATTTCAATGTAAGAAGTAGCTAGAAAAACAAATATGAGGCATATAGATGTCCAGTGGTTACTAAATAAAATAAAACATGCTGTACCAATTGCATGGTTTCATCTGCCAAATGTAAATCATAATAGTTTGACTCAACAACCTGCTCTAGTTCTTGATGATGAGATGTTAAAAAACGAAATGAGATCCAAGGAATGATACCATGTTATGAGACGAAAACAAGCAACACCTCCCATAGCAATTAAGAGATGGGATGACTCAAGCTATAAACCATCCAGTTGGAAAAATGTATGGAAAATCTTATATTTTCCATATAATACCAAATATGGCTAGTGATTTATTGTGGTGATTACTACATCGACGGCTATGGGTGGGACACTTGATATACAAGTGCAATATACCGACTTCTGATAGGTGCTACCCATGTCAAACAGACGAGGAATCAATCGAGCATTTATTTTCAGAATATCCAATATCGTCACAATTTTGGAAGTATATCAGCCAAATCTTGGCCCAATTTGGGGCTAAGCTCATTGTCTTAGAAACACATGTAGTCTTATTTAGAGAATTTGAATCAAGCGGTGTAAATATCGCAAATTCTGATAAGACTATTTTATTAACAATGCTAACCATAGGTGTTTGGGCCATTTGGAAACATCGGCGTGCGCAGACGAAAAATCCATCTATGGACAATCACAATAGAGCAATTAAGGCAATATTTCGTTCATTGCTGCTGAATCATATTCCTTGCGAATATTTTAGATTAAAACAGCACGGTAGAGAAAAAATATTCAAGGACATATGGTGCAAAACAAACATAGTTTCAATAAAGTTGGGAACTGTAAAAATAAATGAGCCTGCACTAGCTTAAATCATTTAATTACTACAGCTGTTTTATCTGTGTCTTTTAATTACTCTGTGTCTTGAAATTCATTTTAGTCTGCATTTTGATATTGTTATGTTTAATACTTCATGTTAACAAATAAACAGACTGGGGTAATTTAATAATCATTCGATAAAGTAAGTTGCCATTGAATTATAAAATAGTCCCGTGTAATTTTAGAAACTTGCACATGGTTTTATAGGGTTATTTGTTCCCGGGTAATTTACAAAACTTTACAATAAAGCAAATCGAAACTGTAAACAAGAGCCCCATCTATGTTTCTTTAATTTTCCTGACGACTATGTGTTATACTACCCAAATGCTACTACGCCCACTGATCTGTAAAGAATCAGCCCACTGGCGTCAATGATTGACTTCTTTGTCATTGATTGACGAGTCACATTTCAATTGTTGGACAGTGTACTCGCAACATGGGCCTACGACCACACCTGGATTGTATAGTAATGCCTTTGTTAAGTTGTGTTTTGCTTTCAGATCTTTATCAGCTTATTGTTTTGTATTTATTCCGTTTAAGCGGTATGTATTTATAGATTGTATTAATGTTCGTTAGTTAGATATGTTATTTATTTTTTGCTTTGGTGTAATATTAATCAGGCTTACTAGCTCACCGGTTTTTTTTGGGGTGGGGGTGTATATGATTTGCAAGCCTTTTTAAAGGAGTTCCTCCATGAAGTTTGTCCGACTGCGTCAGCGTCAGATTTTCAAAAAAAAGAAGAAAAAAAGTATTAGTAGTAGTAGTAGTGGTAGTGGTAGTGGTAGTGGTAGTAGTAGTAGCCATTCCTTTATTGACCCACCCAATAAGAGGTCGCCACTACCAATTAGCACGTGGGTCCCAAAATAGACTTAATCTGATGAGAGTAAAAATAACCATTATTACAACCCACGATGACCAACCATTTATTATGCAATGAGCAATCTTGAGGCGTCCGTGTTCGTATGCCGTGACCGCCGGTGAGTGACGGCTTTCTCAAATTGAAGTTAATTTAATACATTCACGCTATACAATGAAGTTAAATATATATTAATACAATTTTGGCGATACAGTGATATTGGCCAAGGACAAATTATTTTTATATATCACTCGTTATTATAAAATAAATTATAGAATATTATCTATATCAGCATCATTTTATAGCATTATATAATCCTAGCATGACATCAGTACACCATTATATCATTATCATTCTGCCATTCGTATTACCCTTCTGCCGTTGTCATTATTATCATTGTTATCATTGCTATTATAGCATTTTATCATTATATCATTTTATCTTTATATCATTATGCGATTTTATCATATCATTATCACTATAGCATTATAATTATATTATAAACATATTACCATCACCATTGTATCATTAATATTATCTCATCATCTCTCGAGCATCACCATATTGTCGCATTATAGCGTTGTAACATTGCATCATAATATCAACATATTAATAATAGCATACTTATTATATTATTAACATTATATAATAGACCTTTCTAGTTTTAGCAATGCCCCGCCCATCTCTAGCTAAGCTCCACCCACACATCGCTAGTGTTGGGATCGATCGATCCCTGAACTCACTGACTATCAATTTCCAGAAAACTATACGGATAAGCTGTTAAATATTTTGAAACAGCAACGGCTCCCAGTCAAATTACTTTCAAAATATTCAACATAATGTTTATTAAATGGTAAAGTCACAATTCGTAAAACGACTAGTAAGCGTTAAAGACGAACTAAATCGAGTCATACATGCCATAATTAATTATGACGTCATCCTGCACGTCACTTAGTTGATTATGACGTCATATGACGTCAGATGATGAATGGATAAACTGGAAAGGTCCATTAACATACGCAGTGTCTCTGCTCTGGACATGCCATAACATCGCATTGATTCGATAGCTAGTTGGGGATTTAACGTCCGAAAGTGGCATATACTAATTACATCTCAATATGGGAGCATGGTTTGACAAGGACCCAGCTTGATATTTTCCTTTACTTTCTTATAAAATTCTAACCCGCTTGACGCATTACTAAATTGATTTTGTAGACTATCTTTTATTTGTCGCATAACCCGTTTCTTCTTGATAAATATGAGCCTTTCCTGTAAACGTTAATATGTTCTTTATGTACTCAATCCAGTTTATCCTATGATTCTGTCTCGTGATGTAATATATAGCAGTAACATATAAACTTAATGACAGCATAAGATAGCCAGAGTTTGCTATGTCTATCCACACCCTAACCATATGCATTTAATTGAGATCTTTAGTAGGTATGCTCCGTTTGAATATTACGATATATCAAAGACTGTTCTTTGGCCATCTTCTAGCAGTTTTGTATTTTCGAAGGCTCATATTTCTGATGCATACAATAGTACACGTCTGATATCTGACGCAGACTATGTATAGCTGTAGTGTCCATAGACAATGTTATTAACCTATTTGACCATATATTCTCAGAATTACAAATTATCGCTTGGCAAGTCAGTGCAAGCTTTATACAAGCACCAATCCCTAATTAGTAATTACCGCGCAGAAACGGATGCATGGACGCACGAATGAACTACGCGCGCGCGTGTACAGGTTGTAGTTAATTGTACGCTACCTTGCATTGTTTCTCCACCCCCACCCCACCCACTTCACAAATCACCATGTCACACAATAAAATCCTGCTCAATTACTCTGCTAGTATGGATCCGTGATTAATTATTGACGTCTACACCCAGACCAGTTAGCAAGTTCAGCGAATGTGTCGTATCTAAACTCACCGCTGGGAATTAGCTATTCTAGCTGATTGCATATCTAACCAGCTAAATATATGGTAATATAATATTCTGGGTAATTACACCCCACCCCACACCCCCCCCCCCCCCCCCAATCCCACCCCCACCCCCGCCCGCCTCGTAATGGGAAGAATAGGATTAGGATATGTCTGTGCATGCATGTGTTCCCGTCAGCCTTGAAAAGAAATCGCATGCAAATAAATAATGTAATTCATTCCTGGTTTCGATTCATTACATAAATAACATATTCTATCCATTCTTTCTACCATTCTTTTTATCCTTGCCAACCTACCCACCTCTATTGGTAACCTATGCCTGTTTGTTCCGGATATTGCTAGAGTTATTTTGGAAAAATAATTTAATTCTAGTTGATATGCCTCGTGTTCAAATATAGGCTTATCTGTACAAATGCCTTCCATCTTTGGATAATATGTTGCTTTGACCGGTTCAGGATTGTATAAATTGATCGATCAACAATTATCCGAAATGTTTTAGATCGATGCTTGTTATAGCCCGCCTTTACGTTTCCCACATAAATCCCATCCCATACTATAAGTGCCTCCTTTGCATTAGTAATCCGCTTATAGGCCGTGTTATTGTGGAGACCGACATTATATATACCACGGTAATGATGATGATGTTGATGATGATGATGATGATGATGATAGTAATAATAATAATAATAATAATAATAATAATAATAATAATAATAATAATATTAATAATAATAATAATAATAATAATAATAATAATAATAACTGAATGCAATCTGTTTACAGAACATCTTTAACATCCCCATTTATCACAATAATTGTCTATGTGTAAATAAATTGGATCGTGACTCTGGAACATCGTGAAACCAACGCGTTGGCGATATCGCGTGCACGTTTCGCAGGACCCCACCCGCAGGTATTGATTTCTCAACTCAAAGTAAGACCGGCGTAATTTGATCAAGTTAATTATCTAGTTTCCTCTTTACTTGATCACACGTGGCGTCTGTTTTATTCAGATACGGAAGACTTACCACGCTTAACTTAGCAATCTCTCCGAAGCATGTAATACCCTCCCATTGTTAACGCAAAATAGCCTTTACTTCAACACGTTATAATCCGATATCGCTCTACATCAGTGCCAACAGAAAACATACCTGTAGGTATCCGGTAAGCGTTGACTATTTAGAAAATAGATTGCAATCAATGACTTCGATCGAATCTCTTTTCGCCTGACATTGTCTGGTGGCCCATGTACTATATGGTCGAAGTTTTCTGATATTCATCTAGGATATAGATGTCCTGACTAACCTTCATTTAATCAACTACAACACCTGTTAGGGAACATTCCAGCACGAGACTCTTCCGAGAAGCACTGATTTAATGATGCGGAATAATATACAGAATATTGCAAATTGCACATCATGACATCGCAATGGGATAACAACTAAAAGAACCAACGACCTATGCTCTGCTCGATTCCATAACGAATGACCGATAATTAAGAAATGTTGCGAGCCGGCTACCCAGCCCTAGCTTCCTCTTTGAGAGAGGGGGAGGTAGGTTTACCCTCTACTCAAGACCAGCTTTAACCGTTGTCTCACTGATCGGCCTCTGAATCTAAGTATATAGTTATGTTACATAATGCTATAATATTACAATTTCTGCAATCGAATGTCATCTTGTAGAATGTATATATATATATATGTATATATATATATATAGGCTATCGCATTTGTGTATCAGTAGGTCATATAACACTTCATGACATGCCATTCCAGGCATGAACGCCCTTCCAGGCAAGATATCAAATTTACTAAAGCTCCACAAACAGCTTCTAACTATTGTCATAAAGCATAAATACTTATATTGAAGAAATATTATATTAAATGCTAAATTCTTGAAAATACCAGTAATACCATTAAATATATAAACTGCGCCACTTTCTAAACTTTGATATGCAATTCACAGCACGTCAGGACACACATTACATTCTACACATCATGCCGCATGTAAATGTATGTCCCGACTAACCTTCATTTAATCAACTGTAACACGATGCTAAGGAACATGCCAGCACGAGGCTCTAGAAAGACTGCTTGTGACACAGTCATTAACAATTTTAACATTTGATGATGTGTCAATCTGGATTATTCTCTGTTGAAACAACGAGTTTCCAATCATGGCATTTTGAAGAATTCTCTTACAAATCTCTAAGCAATGCTATGTATAATTGAACATGGTTTACCAGATAACATCTGAGCCAATTGTATAATTTAAACACGTCTATTTACATTGGAATATGAAAATTCGTACTTAATAAATTCATCGTAACAAAGACCACCTATAGCGGTAAGCATCCCTCGCTGGACTGCTTTGAACAGCTATGAACGATCTGCCTTTGGTAGATGCAGTCGTACTTCTCTGAAGATGACTGATTATTTTAAGCTATTCTGAGAAACTATGGTAATTCACCAGAGAGTTGATGCACCAACGGAATAGATAGGCCAACATGCAACAGCCCATTCAATGTTCATGTACATAGACGGAGACCGGAGAAAAAAATACCTAGACAAGAAATAAGCAAAACGATAAGCACAGTAAAACTTGCATACATAATGGTAAATTATCATTTTGAAAATTTTAGCCGTTTAAGCTAATCAGGCTAAAACACAGCTCTGATCCATGAATTACTTTGTTGGTCGCTGTACCATGATCGAACAACTACATGTCTTGTGGTTGTGACTACTTTGTAAACTCTGTAAACTTGATAATTAAATACTTGGCTGAATACCAAGCCAGGCTTAGTGTTATGTCTATATGATCTATTCTCAATTTTCTGAATGTTCGTATGAGTAATCAGCTCAAAGGCGTTAACCAAATTATTTCCACTCTGCAGCATTTAGTAAAAGAACCCACAATGCCTTTGACTTCGCACCCTCAGTGAGAATTAAACACAGCTGGCGAACAGCTTTATTGAAAACATAATACGTTTCAAAATTCTATCATCCTCCCTATCTTAGAGAACGCTCACCGAATCTGATTACATAATGCTTTAACCCTACAATTTCTGCTATCATGCCATTTTGTAGATAGTGTATCACATTTGTGTATCAGTATAACTCTTCATAAAATGCCATCCAAGGCAAGCGAGATGCCGAATTTAACTAAAGTCTGCGAACAACCTTCTAGCTTTCGCTATACTTTAGAGCATCCAGCCCGTACCATGCAGAAGAGACTCTAGCCCTCGCCGTGTATATGTGCCTACAGCTCTAGCCATGTAGATGAACCTCTAGCTCTCGCCATGTAGGTACATGGCAACGCAAATGTGGAATTCTGTACCAATTAATACTAAGCATTCGTCAACACTTAGGTCATTCACATCAAACATACAAGATAGATGAACATCAAATAATAATAAAAATAATAATAAAAATAATAATAATAATAATAATAATAATAATAATAATCTGTTCTTCTTCGTTTCATTGCCACATCTGATTTGGAGACAAAGTTTTGGTCATCTGAAGAGACGAAAACGCTTTGGGATTCACAATGGTCTTAGACACGTGCCAGGCTTTCCTTTGGGACAATTATAATACGATAATTAAGGGCTAGGATGAAAAATGACTTTTACTATTACAATCGCTACTACTACTACTGCTACTGCTACTGCTACTACTGCTACTACTGCTACTGCTACTGCTGCTACTACTGCCACTACCACCGCTGCCGGCGCCGCTGCCGCCGCCGCCAAACGCCGCCGCCGCTGTTGCTGCTGCTACTACTACCACTGCTGCTACTACTACTACTGCTGCTGCTGCTGCTGCTGCTGCTGCTGCTGCTGCTGCTGCTGCTGCTGCTGCTGCTACTACTACTACTACTGCTGCTGCTACTACTACTACTACTACTACTACTACTACTACTACTACTACTACTACTACTACTACTACTACTCCTACTATTACTACTACTACTACTACTACTACTACTACTACTACTACTACTACTACTACTACTACTACTACTACCACCGAATCATAGAATTATGGATATTACACACATGTAATTATTACTGTACTGCAAATACTCTACCACCACAGTCGTTATGTCCATTTATATAAAGTGAACTATCACATGTATGATTTAATAAATATTCTGTTTAATATTTTGGGGCTAATTTGACTGGACGCAGATGCTGCCTTAGGTAGCTACAGCGTCCGGTCAAATTAGTTTCCCGAAATATTTTAACAGCTTACCTGTTACCTTGAAGAGACTCGCAACTAGTATAAGTCTGCCTGTCTGCCTCCCTACATGTTTGCCTGCCTGCCTGCCTTACTGTATGCCTGCCTGCCCGCCCGCCTGCGTGTCTCAGTTAGTGCGTGCATGCGTGCGTATAAGTGCAATTATTGTACATATGTCTATTTGTACATACCTGGCGTGTATATAATTATATATTATTGTACATAGTGTATATATGTTTTGAGGGCCTCGGGAACATCAGGCCACTGACGATGTACCCTCTTGAAATAAAGATTATTATTATTATTATTATTATTATTATTATTATTATTATTATTATTATTATTATTATCAGCCTCTAGCCCTCGTAATATAGATGAGCCTCTAGCTCTCGTCATGCAAATGAGCCTCTAGCTCTCGCCATGTAAATGAGCCACTAGCCCTGGTTATGTATAAAAGCCTCTAGCTCTGGCCATGTATAAGAGCCTCTAGCTCTGGCCATGTATAAGAACCTCTAGCCCTGGCCATGTATAAGAGCCTTTAGGCCTGGCCATGGATAACAGCTTCTAGTTCTGGTCATGTAGACGAGCCTTAGCTCTCGCCAATGTATAAGAGCCTCTAGCCATCGCCATGTATAACAGCCTCTAGCTCTGGCCATGTAGATGCGCCTTTAGCTCTCGCAACGTAGAAGAGCAATGTTGAACACCCAGTTATCTCAGCAGCAGACGTCTGAAAAACTATTTCTGAATCACACAGATTTACAACAAATCCACCACTGCCAGCCCATAAGGCACCAGTGTTGATATTTTAGTAAATAACTCGTTCCTGACTGAATCAGTTTCGCTCATTTTTAGTACGACACTGGCCCGATCTGCTAAGCGTGCTATGAGGTGACCTCAAGAAAGCAGGACTTGGTACACTCAAGTCAAGAATGGACGTGAGGAAGCTAAGGATTTCGACTGAGGACAAGATACAGTGCGAAAAGCGGAGAAGGACTGATTGCAGCTGTAGGATGTTTCTACTACTACAGCCGCAGAATACAGTAATCATACATAATGGCCCGATAACACAGATCATCAAAAAATTCATCACTCGGGAAAACATTGATACAAACATGTACGAAGCTGGTGCTAATGCGCATGCGCGCAAACTCGCCAGAGTACTTTCATATTGGATAATAATAAGCGGCAAATTTAGTAAAATATAGTAATGCAATAAGCGATGCTCTTGATCGCAGAAAGCTAGGTTCTTCATAACCAATGTAATCTGACGCCAAAATTACAGCTCTTATCTCGATAGAGATATATTATGTCCTCATATCTACTCTGGTATCAATGCGAATGATCAAGGCGTTCATAGTCTTTGGCTCGGACTACACCATAATAAATAAACACATCACATTGTAAGTGTGTAACTCTTTCCACGCCGATACTAGACAATGCTAGACAATAAAACTGGTAACATTTATGAACAAGTCCTTTTAATCATGCCATGCGGCAATACGTTAAAACATAAATGATAAAGACTACTTCTCATGCTTGACTGGCCATGAGCCACCCAAATATGCTCAAATATGTATTCATTGAGAATTATAATTGCAATTAACTCAAATCTGCATAAGAAAACCCACTCTGGGAGCATTTGTTTGGCGACAGCGTGTATTATTATTAAATATGAATTTGGGCAAAACCAAGTTTCTAACTGTTTCGAAATTAATCTGTGATCAATGTGTCAGATGTACCACTGGTAAATCAGAAACTGAATTCGCCACGCGTAAAGCGGGCGTGTACGAACAAAGGCCTTTGATCAGGACAATGCAAAATTGACCTGAATTAACGTCGGTGATTATAAATTGGAATGACTAAATAATTAACCATTCATAACCTTCAGCTACGGAATATAAAAGACAGGAATATTGGCTTGTTTTGTGTCTAACCAAAATTTAGCTTCTAAAATAAAGGTCCAGTATCTTTCAATGACGCAGTTGGATGATTAACACTTTTTGTGGGAAATTTTGCCTCGAACATAATTGCACTTGAAAATTACACAAATCTAGCATTTCGCCATTATAAATGCTTCTATGCTCTGTGCAAACCTATATACACCATATGGAGGCGTGACTTTCAATGTATTGCATACCCGTGTTTCATTATGTCTACAATGTCTATACTATCATAGTTTTCCATTCACTCACAACGATGCAAAACCTTTAGGTCGATACAAAATGATACAATTAAGTTCAACTTATTTATGGCAATGATTTTCGAGACAAATTTTATTTTCTTTTATTAAATAGGCATGTGCTTATTATAAAGGCAAGTCGTGATTAATCTATATGCAGTTATGATAGTACTTCTCTTTGTTGGCAGCGTAAAACGCTCGGTCGCCCAATGGTCAATTTGTATCAAGCAAAGCGGACACCTTGGTCTCAGCTGGTGCTGTAACTTGATGTAGTTGTCATCCATTCCATCTCGCTCCGATTATCGTCAGTCCAACCTGTGTAATGCGACCTTTCGTGAGACTGATGAAAACATCTGTTTATGATTCTGTACAGTCCCACGCACCTGATTTTCGTTCACCAGCTTTAATCTAACGTTTTATTATTGACATTGTCGGCAACTAATTTATGAATTTGATATTTCGTCACAAAGAAAACAGCCTTAAATCATACTAAATCTACTTATATGGTCACGTTCCATTGCTTTATTTTTCGCAATCACTAACTGCATTTTGATGAGTGTTTTCTAGGAATTTTCTATCATTCAATGAGTTAGCCGGAACTACATTATTAATGTTATTCATTTCTAATTGTATGATGAACGGTATGGTAAAGAAATTCGCAAAGGTCTGATAATGTAATAGTTTGAAAATGAAAAAGTAATGCTCTGCTGCAAGGCGCTGGCTAGAATGAACGTACAGTGCCCTACCAAGCGCTACCTGCGCCATTTTCTAAACTTTGATATGCAATTCACAGCACGTCAGGGCACCTATTACATTCTACACCTCGTACCGCATGAAAATGTATGTCTCAAATCCCACTGACATGTGATCGAGATCACGTATGTATAGGGAGGGTTGGGGTCAATAAAGTTCCGTACTCAACCGATCACATAGTGCTTCAGATCCGCATTTGGTACTAGGAATACTCGGGGCCCCCACTACACGGATCCATTAACCATGCATGCCCAACAATGGCGTCAAAATCTCAGCGCGCATGCGCTAATTTGGCACTATGACTTGTCCAGATATTTACTATGAAATAAGGAGGCGAGGTTTATAAAATCGGCATTTTCCGGTTGCATTGAAGATTTGTTTGGAATTTAGCACATATAACCAGAAATTAAAATCTATCAGCTTTCTAATGATGTAAATTATGTTAATCTGGTCAAAGGGCAAATTACATCCTTTTTATGTTTTATATAGCAGGGGTCTGCCCCATAGGGAATATATGTAAACATGTTAAAGGTTATTCTAAGAAACTCTACAGAGTTACAGAGAGAAAGTATATACAAAATGTACAATGTTATACTATTAAAGTATAAATACTTATTATCATTATTTCATCAAACAATATGTATGATTACTGTATTCTGCGGCTGTAGTAGTAGAAATATCCTGCAACTGCAATCACTCCTTCTGCACCTTTGCCCACTGTGTCTTGTCCTCAGCCGAAATCCGTAGATTCCTCAAGCCCATTCTTAACTTGAGTGTACCGAGTTCTGCTTTCTTGAGGTCACCTCGTAGCTTGCCTAGTAGATTTATGCAATGACGTCCTCCCCTGGCTTTATATTTGCTGGCTCCGTGTAGGGCGAATTCCAAGGCTCTCTGTGCTGGTGTCTCTTCTGACATTCTTAGCACATGGCAAAATATGTACTAGAATTGCTGGGCGACTTTTACAGACAGCGGCGACGTATTACACATTTTGTATAGTGCATCGTTGGCAATTATGCTGTCTGGCCATCGGTGTCGCATGATGGTGCGCAGATGTTTTCGGTGGCAGGCAGCGACTTTGTCTAGAGCTGCATTTGGAGCTGCCCAGCTGTTACAGTTATACAGCATCAAGGATACGCAGGTTGCATTGTATAAACGTAGCCTTTTGATCAAGGGCATCTTTGATCTACGAATCCATAGCTTCCAGAAGGGCTGGAAAGCTATGTTCCACATGACGCAGCGTGCAGCTATGTCAGCAGTACTGCAAAGCAGTGAACCCAGGATTTTCCGTTTCCTTTTTACGAAGTGTGTCGCCATTTTCATTAGTTTCATGCTTTGTAGATAGGTATATGTGGGTGAACTCTATTTTGGATTCATTCATAAAGAGATCCCCAATTTTGAGCTTGCAGCTATTGGGAGAAGTTCGTTAAGGGGATTCTTTTCGTCGTCTATGAAGTCCACATCGTCGGCATATTCCATCTCCAGCTTCATACCCGGTATTGGCACTGGGGTTAGGCATGGGGGTGGCTTGGTCATGTGGAACTTTTCCGTACGGAGTTCAATGCAGCAGAAAGGTAACAGGTGAAAAGTACTGGAGATAAACCATCTCCCTATGGGGAGCCGATTGATGTCTCAAACTCTACAGACTTCACTGACTTGACTCGTACTCTTAGCTTAGTGTCTACAAAGCAGTGGTCTCACTAGTCGTAGCTCATCTTCATTGCAACTGGCCTGGTGTAGTACATCTAGGATCTTTAAGCATTTCATTGTGCTCGTGACATGTCAATGCCCATTGTGTAGAAATCCCAGTGTTTGGACATGACTGCCGACATCAATCTTGTCTCGGATGCGGCATAGAGTAACAGTGGATAGGAATTTCCTTATGATGTTGAGGCACACAAGGGGATGCTGATTGACAGGGGTGGTGCATTTGGCTTCTTTGGCTTGGGTTGTGCGATAAGGGTGACTTGGTCTACAACATCAATGGGACGGTGGTGCATAAAAGCTGAATTGATTAGGCACGTGATCGGTTTTGAGATAATGTTACTTGCATATTTGAATAGTTCGTTGCTCATGCCATCAGGTGCAGATGCACGGCCATTTTTTAGGGCTTCAAGTACCTCCTCAAACAATATAGTATTCAACAAACAGTAGTTTCTCTAATTTAACTCTATACTTTCAGATCTAGTTTCAGATCTAAACGCAGCCCCCCTTATAGACATTTTGTGCATGTGATGGTGAAAAAACTGGGGTTGTTACTCAACTTTAAATCAAAATATTTCCCATTAAATTTTTTTTCTCCCAACAAATTAAAACCATAGGCTAGAATCTATACTAAGCCAAAAAAGTTTAGCAACAGTGAAGTTTGGTTTGTTTTATTAAAACTATGCGTCCATTTATAACCAAATTTGCAGGCATCTATGCCTCGCTGATCATGTAGAAATGCAAATCATTTCTTGCATTTCTCGGCCGCACGCTTACTGCATGTGAAAATGCAATTTTCATGTACTGGCCCACATTGGTGGGTAGCGAAGGCAAAAATTCACCATATTGCAAAGGCAGATAACGAACGTTAACAGAAAACGCTTAAAAGTTTACCCTACTCAACATGGGACGCCGCCCAGGGCTACCCGAAAATCAGCGCCATGAAGCAAAGGGAAGACTCGCAGCTGGGCAGAGCGTTCGTGCTGTAGCTCGACATTTTAATGTTTACGCCTCAACCATTTCCCGTCTCCGCCAACGTTAGCAGGAAACTGGACCGACCACGATCTGGCAGACCGAGAGCAACAACACCACGAGAAGACCGCTACTTAGTGACGTCATCACGACGTCATAGGTTTAAGACTTCGCCGCGGCTGTCCCGTAATTTGCACACCGCTACCGGCACTACAGTGCATGCACAAACTGTGCGAAACCGACTCCAATTTGCTGGACTGCATGCCCGTCGTCCACTTGTTGCTGTTCCGCTTACAGAGCGTCACATCGAGAATCGGTTTGCATGGGCAAGAACTCATCAACAATGGAGCCACGTTTTGTTCAGTGATGAGTCGAGGTTTTGTGTGGATGTGGCGGATGGTAGGCAACGGGTTTGGCGACGTTTAGGAGAACGGTATGATGCAGCCAACATCATTCAGCACGACAGATTCGGTGGCGGCAGCGTCATGGTGTGGGCTGGAATCCATGAAAATGGCAAAACAGATCTTATTGTGATTCGCGGAAATTTAACGGCTCAACGTTACTGTGAAGAAGTTGTCGCCCCTGTTGTCATCCCTTTTATGCAGCATCATGCGGACTTTATGTTCCAGCAAGACAACGCCCGTCCTCATTCAGCTAGGGTCACCAGTGATTTCCTTGAGGCTAACAACGTTCTGGTGTTGGACTGGCCAGCGCGATCACCGGACCTGTCTCCTATCGAACACGTGTGGGACATTCTTGGCCGTATGGTGCGTGAGAACCATCCACATCTTCACAACGTGCGGGAGCTGGAAGCTGGACTGCTCCAGGAATGGGATGCGATTCCTCTTCGTGACATCAGGTGCTTAATTCGAAATATGAGAAAGCGATGTACGGCGGTGGTTAATGCGCGCGGAGGTCACAACCGGTATTGACAGCTCAGTGTCATTATTTAAATTGAACCCTTCCGTTGAATGATGCCGTGTTAAAGGCGCGATGCTATCATTACAGTAACAAGAGACTGGTGTTCAAATTGAAAAATGACCTATCAATTAAATAATATATTTGAATCAATTTATTGTTTTTGTTAAATAACATTTATACAGTAATATTCTCAGTGTTGCTAAACTTGTTTGGGTTCAGTATATGTTTAGTGTAGATTCTGACCATATAAAAATCTAATTTGTAGGAAAAAACTTTCTCGCGTCCTTTTTGATTTGAAGACAGGAACATTCGTAATTTTCATAAAAGGTCTGATAGTTAAAATTGATCTTTCTGCTATCTTTAGACGGTAAACCTTAAAATTTATACTCACTTATTTTAAAATATACCTTGAACACGTTATAAAATAGATTTTGCAAGAATGTTCGACTTGTTATAGTAGTCATTTATGATGATACGTAAAACGTGTGTTGAAAATTTGAAAACGTGTGGAAATTGTTGCGAGAAATCGCATAAACTACCTGAAAACAGCTTATAATTTCGTTTCGACTGACGCCTACAGAGGCGTTAGAATCACCCGCCCCCACCCAAGCGTTTGAGTTGTAGCCACCGGAGACGTTATGTCAGTATGTCAGACAGCTCTAGACAGGATATTGGCAATCTATTCGACCTGCTAGCCAAGATAAATTATTGGTCTTTGAAAATAAAATAAAATAAAATAAAATAAAATAAAATAAAGTACAAATTGTAAATAATAAAATTAAATAAACTTTAAATAATTAATTAATACATAAAGTGACGGCGAGGGTATCGTCTGTCTAGTTTAGAGTCTGTTTTAGGCTTGTTAAAATAACATGACAGTTTCATATTTTACTTTTGACAGCTGGTGCGAGTCAACGATTTAGTTTTAATTAGCAGGGATTACTCCATCATGGAGCTGGAATACTCCGTCAAGTTTACGATTTACTATTTACAAAACATTTTATTGAACATTTTGAATATAATTTGACTGGACGCTGTTAGGAACGACACAGAGCCAACATACTTTCAAAATATTCAACCACTTACCTGTATAGTTTTATTGAAACTGAGATTCTGAGAATTCAGGGTTCCAAATACAGAAATTAACTCCAGTGTGCACAAAACGTGGGCTGAGCTTAGCTACAAATGGACGGTGCATAGCTAGACATGGTTGAACCTGCAAAATGGCACTTGTAGTGCTCCTGAGTGATGTACATTTGCAGGCCAAGAGAAGATAATTTTTGAAAATTTATCATGGAATGACTAGCTCGGGAACCGAGCCAGTCATTCCAGTGTTACAATTTCAAAAATAATCTCTTGGCCTGCACATGCACACTATCAAAGCAAAAAGTTGGATTTTCTTGAGTATCAACCGTTTAATGGTCATGCTGAACAAAACATGTGGCAACAGAAAGTGATTTTTGTAAATTTCTGTGGCAAATTTACACACATCGTCTTCTCTAAATGTACATTTACTGAGTGAGAATTGTAATCGTCTTTGAGATATCTACGGTTTTAAAGGGTTATTTGATATAGGTAGCATTTTGAGCGCTTTGAGGCGCTGTTTACACAAGAGGGGTGTGAGCCACTCGGATAGCTAAGAAATGGCAAATATACTTCCAATTACGTAATCATATTTTTATGGAAGCTGTAGTTTATGCCTATGGTCGTATACGAAATCGGCGCCGGCGGTTAATATTATGGGTACCATTCGACAACAGCGGCTAAATCAAGGCGAATATACACATTTAATGCGGGAGATGCTGCATGTTGATCCGGAGTACCAGTGGCAGTACTTTCGTACATCATCCAAAAACGTGCGATGCCATATTGAAGGAATTGACCTTCCTGAGTAATGAGGTCATATGACGTCATAATCAGCTAAGCGGCGTGTAGGATGACGTCATAATCAATACCTCATAAATGATTCAATTTTGCCCGTCTTCGACTCTTAATATTCCAACATGTTGTAAGAATTATATGTCTATACTATTTAATAAACATGCTGTTGAATATTTTGAAACAATGTTAACTGGGCGCCGTTGCTGTCATAGGCAGCAGCAACACCCAGTCAAATTAGTTTCAAAATAATTAACAGCTTGCGTTTATAGATTTCTAGAAATTAATAGTCATGGAGTTCAGATATCATTCTATTCCACCACCAGTGAGGTGTGGGTGGAGCTTAGCTAGAGATGGGCGGGACATAGCTAAAATAGAAAGGTTCATTGCCCTTCGACCACCAACCAGAGAATTAGAATGACTACGTATTAATCAAGGATTTGAACAACAATGATGGAAAGCACGTCGCAGTTATAACGCCAAGACGTCTTTTCTATACCTACAAGCTCACATTAAGGCCGTGTTCTCATTAGAGTGTTGATAGGGAATAACGCCATACTTCAGTATTCCTGATTAAGTCTCTAGTGAGAACACGGCCTTAGTATCTATCGTCTTACTGATAGCCTGCAATGACCACTACTGCTTCACTCTCATCGACATTGACATGCCCGCAGGAATATTCGGAGATTCATTATTATTATTATTATTATTATTATTATTATTATTATTATTATTATTATTATTATTATTATTATTATTATTATTATTATTATTATCAGAAAATTAGAGAATAAAAATTGTTTCGAAATATTCAAGAGAGTATGTATTAAATTTACTTGGTTTCTCTCTCTGTTCCAGAGTTAAAATCATTAAGTAAGGCGGGTTAAGAAAGCTAAGCAGGACTGATGGGAAATTTCAGGTTAGTAGTTTATTTTTTTGCATGCAAAGGGAGTGCAATGTTGCAATATGATATCAGCAGTTGGCCCGATTTCTCCTACCCAACCACCACCCACCCGACTTGCAAACCCTATATTCAGGTGTGTAAACGTTTTTCTTTGGTCAGTTATAAGCTTTATGTTATTGTAAGATCGGGTTACGTTATGCTGTCTATAGTCTAACGTGAATACAGATACTGCTTCTGATGATGCCTATATAGTAAAGCATGTCAACAGGTACATTAACATCGGTTTAACTGCTGCGACGTGCCGTTTCTGCATGAAAAGATAAAACAAAGTTTAGCTTTTGTCGTAGCTAGTGTGTTACTTCTAGGGTCAAGCAATTTGGTCTAGATGGACAACGTTGTTGCTGCATTTGCTGCGTTACCCATGCGTCGACGCTGCATTAACTAAAATATTCGTGTCGCCAACTATGCATTGCCAGTCAGTGAGCCAGCTAGCCAGCCAGTCATCCATCCATCCATCCATCCATCCATCCATCCAGCCAGCCAGCCAGCCAGCCAGCCAGCCAGCCAGCCAGCCAGCTAGCTAGCCAGCTAGCCAGCCAGCCAGCCGGCTAGCCAGCCACACAAGCATATTTCCGGGCTGTCGTTTCAAGAATTTTTCGTTTACGGTAATCAAACTCGGGGAAAAGGTTACCGGGCGATAAAATCGGGATCAAAAGTTTAAGGGTAAAGGCCGCAGCGACAATCTTGATGATCTTACGGAGGATAAATTTGATTGTTTTCTTCGACAGCAACGACTTCCACTCGAATAGTTTCCAAGATAATCACCACGCATTTGGCAATATTAGACTGTATTGGCGAGGGACCTTTCCATTTTAGCTATGCCACGCTACACAGGTAAGCTGTTAAATATTTTTGAAAGTAATTTGACTGGATGGTGTTGATGCCTATGTCCATTACATCTACATCCATATGCTACTAAGCGGAGGAAAGGTTGTGGGAGAGGCTAGAGACATGGGGGTAAATAATTCGTTTTCTTATTACCTAAATATCTCGCCTATTTCGCGATAATACCTCATGGGTGCGACACCGCGCACGACGGATATTACGCGGGACGTGAGAACTCCTTTTAGCGTTATTTCCTCGGAGACGACTGTAGCCACCCACGCACGATTCCCCCATTCCAAGTCTAAGAAATTCCGTAATTCGCGAAACAAAGCGGTAACTCTATCATTTTGCGAGAGGACACGTCCATTTCAAGCCGTGACTGGAAAGCGTTGGTTGTTATTTTTGGTCAAATTTGTAATCGATAAAGGAACAAGCGCATTCTTCCAGACCCTCACCCTCCTGTTTTTGCCACATTGTAAAAAAGGTTTTTGGATTGTTGTAATTTTTTTACTGATCATGCCCAAGTTCATTCGCCGTGTTAAAATTTGAGCCGAATCTGATCAGCATTATCATCTTCCACTAGCAGGGCGAGGGTATTAAACCAATAACCTATATATTATACATGTACACAGGGAATAGCTATTTAGCGATATTGTGCAAAATAGTCTTGCCTCGAAAGCTAAAGCTTTTTCTCAAGACCACTGCAGAATGCTGCCTGTGACATAATTAGAGTGTTAAACTGGCTAATACACACGAAAGAATACCACGTTTAACCCTTTAACACTCGAATTTGGTCAGAGAAAAATCCATTTTCTCATAGAAAATGTTCATTTGCAGACAAAGAGAAGATTATTTGTGAAAATATACAACTGGAATGACTGGCTCGGTTATCGACCCAGTTATTACAGTCGTAAATTTCAAACATAGTCATCTCTTGGTCTGCAAATGGACATTTCCCAAGACCACTACAGCCATTTTTGGCTGATAAGATTATAAATTGGTTAATGCGTGTGTGCGTAGGCACTTTCAAGCTCTCGTTATTTCATCCAGTCTATACAACAGCATATTGCCTTAATTACGTGTAGAGTTAATTTTGGCAGTGGAGCTACGATAAATAAAATTATTAATTTTATAATATACTGTATTGTGTACATACATAAGGTATAGCCATGTCTCTATGTCGGTTCATCCGTTGAAGAATACATGTATCTATGATAGGCCTATACCTATGCAAGTTTTCACAGATGAATCCACGCAAATGAATTTATGTTTAAATTTTGTATAACTTAAAATCTTATACCATTTTATACAAACAGGCCAATTGCGTATTTTAAACATTGCTTTTGGTTTTTCTCGATATTTATGTTGGTCATAATATTTCGGAAGATATTTTTGCCTTTCATTTACATATTTACTGCAATAAAATAAAATTGCGTTGCGTCATCGATGACACTGTATCTGGCAGAGTCGGCCCTTCATTTACATACCTGTCCAGCATTTCGATTCCATTTGTAGTCTGTGTTTTATCGTTCTGAAGTAAAAAAAATCACAAGTAGGTTGAATTACCACATTTGACGCATCCAGTCATATTACGCCGATAGGTGGCCAAACACTCCATGAGTTCTAGGACAAAGCATCACATAGTTGGTCACGGGGGCGTGAAGTGCATAACGAAATACACATCTTTGCCCATAACTTTGGAATGCAAGAAGTTGGCATCACCAGATATAGTGCATCCCTTCATATTACGACGGTTTATGATTACTTTAAGTTTGAGGTCAACAGATTATAGATTTAGGTCACGGGGATCAATAAGCGCATTGTCAAAACAGAGCAAAAAGGCATGAGTCAGCATCTCCCTCTAGAGCGCGCTAGTTTTCGAATACCTTTAGGGAATTATGTAGGTTGTTGGCCGAGTCTCCCATAATTGTGATATTATCCGTGTATAAAGCAATGCTAGGATATAAAAGTAACTTTTAGTAAGTTTAGATTTTCAAAGGCCATTTTACCTATATAGATACCATCCTACAGTTTCCGTGTTCATGAAAGGATTTGCCTAAAGGGCCGTGTCCATTAGCGAGTTTCTGTACGCGTTAGACGTTAGCGTCTGGCGTTTGCGTAGGCCTATCAGTAGGCGTTTTAGTCGCGAGGTGTATGTCCATATGTCCGTCTTTCTATCATATTTTTTCTGCTACTTACGACTAGTTGTGTGTGAAAGCAATTACGCAAAAATTTCACTAGAGTGCGAATACGCTTTGTGTAAGGCCTGACTCCACTACAGAGGTAAATCGCGTGGGATTGGATTAATGCAATTGAATGGAACTGATTCCACTAGAGTGGCGCGGTAGAACAACCGCTGCGTCACCGTCAGAGGGGAAATTTGGATTGCTAAAATAACAATCGGAGCGCTTTACCGGTGCGTTTTTCAAGGTCATCCATCAGCCAATCAATATTGAGAGCAACCTGCTTAGATTTTGGTAAGGATTGCAATGATCTTAGTACAGATCCAGATTCCGATCTTACCCTCTAGCAAGATGTGGGAAAGTAAATTACAGATAGGTTAGGATAAAATTTGTGATGTATTTGGGAAAGAGAAATTACTAAGAGTATCCTCCTGATCAGGATGAGTAAGATCCAAATCTATATTCGGATCTTTATTTCTTAGCAAGGCATCTGGAAATACTATGGCCTGCACGCTGGATTAGGAACAGGAAAATGTCTGATTTTGATGAAAATGACGAATGTTTACGAAATCAAACCTGTTAGATAAACCGGTTTGATATTTCCGATAATGTTTTAGTTAAAACATTTGATTCAGACAATGCGCTTTGAGCGAAACAATTCTGGGAAACATTATTTTACACTCACCCAATCAGCGCCAGCGATACTGCTGGATTGGAATCCTATGTGCATATGGCCTGACTCTGCATCATCCATTTCCCGGACTCTCATATATAACAGCACAGGTTTCGTGTTCAGTACGGGTGCGAGCCCGAGGGGAAAACACCCTATCCCTTCGTGCCAACATCACCCAAAGATCATCTTCATCTTTGTTGTCTATTTAACTCATCATTTTTCAATGCGTTCCCCTTTCTCCTTGTGTTTAGCAATTCATCAATACCTTGGACATCTTGATTGCGTTCTTTCTTCAACTTCATCTACTTATTAGCTCATGTTAGGAGTGGTTGTGGAAGTCATCTTCTTAGGACAATGTTTCTCAGGGGCAGGAGTAGCCGTTCTAAGTTTAGTGTTAGAACCATCACTAGGTCTGAAAAAAAAAATAAAATTACCAGGAACAAATTAAACAAAATTAAACAATTTTTTAAATGCTACTCCTCCGAAACCAATAGCTCAATTTCACCCAAACGTCAATGGGATGATTATATTATCACGGTCTTCCGAACATCTACTTAGAATTTTGATTTATTAGTATTTATTTTAGCTATCTTTGATTGTTTGACAATTCCATGAAATCCTTTAATATGCTATTCCTTGGTTTGATTTCAACAAAATCCAGGTTGAACGACCTTATGGCAGCCACTCAGTTCTCGTGGTCATCTTGGACTTTCAGAAATTGATCTTAATTAGCTATTCTACTCATTTCCTCCATGCTTCTAAGGCCAGATATGCGATACTGTATGCCCTTGGGCCTCTTGTTAAATTATATTTTTATTCTTTTTCTGATTCTTGACTACTGGGAAATCACTTACCTCCTTGGCAATGCAGTTGAGAGTTGAACAGTGGCAACCATGGTTCCAAATGTATATGCCTATGCCGAATTCACTTGAACAATGGCTGGCCATTTCCAAAGTTTGAGCAACTGTGGAACAGCACCCCACCCCCCACCCCGACCCCACTGTATCTGTGCTGTAGACGGCAAACATATAGTTGTTCATCACAGTGGATCCTTATACTACAATGGACCTTTCGATTGTATCCATCCATCAATCCTATGACATCATAATTAACAACCTGATGTGAAGAATGACATCATAATCAATGACGTCATTATGACGGCGTGAACGACGTAGATAGGTACGTCACAAACACATATTTGAAGACGGACTATGCGTTGCTGTACGAATTGGCTGTCTTTACTATTTAATAAATATTTTGTTGAATATTTTTAAACTAATTTGACTGGGCGCTGTTGCTGCCATATGCACCAACAGCATACAGTCAAATTAGTTTCAAAATATTTAACAGTCTATATATAGTTTTCTGGAAATTATAGTCAGGGAGTTCAGAGATCGATTGATCACAACACGAGCGAGGTGTGGGTGGAGCTTAGCTTTGAGATGGGCTGGACATAGCTAAAAATGAAAATTCATTGTAAAGGAACATTTTCCCTGGTTTTAATGGCAATGGCAATGGCCGATAGCAAACACGCTAATTGACATCGCACTTAAAGTTATCCTGAAGCAATTAGACTAGAAAATATTAAAATAATTCAGTGACGATCATCTTCTTCTGAGCGGCCATTTTACTTTTAAAGAGCAAAAGGAAAGAACAGACACCAACACTCACGATGCAATGAAAGTTGACATTAGTTTAGCAGAACTGAAGAAGCCTATCCGCCAATTGAAGAAGAAGAAATCTCCCGGGCCAGATGGCATTACGAATGAAATGATCCAACACCTTGGTAATGCATCTCTCCGCAAGTTGCTAGATATCTTTAATCTCAGTTGGACCAATGGAGAGGTTCCTCAGCGCTGGAAGGAAGCCAGAATGACTCATATTCTGAAAAA
Organism: Chaetoderma sp. LZ-2023a; assembly: GCA_034401795.1. NCBI lineage: Eukaryota > Metazoa > Mollusca > Caudofoveata > Chaetodermatida > Chaetodermatidae > Chaetoderma > Chaetoderma sp. LZ-2023a. The sequence goes on along the minus strand of CM067370.1, from coordinate 111,666,714 downwards.
AGGGAAGAACAAGACGAAAGTGCTGAGCTACCGTCCTATCAGTCTTACAAGCTGCATATGCAAGACCATGGAGCGCATTATCAACCAGCGGTTGCAGTGGTACCTGGAGTCGGAGAACACTATAGTTTCAGAGCAGGCTGGCTTCAGAAGATACAGGAGCACAGAAGATCAAACATCACATCTTGCACAGGTCATAGAGGACACTTTTCAAGCCAAGAAGGTGATGCTAGTTGCCTTTATTGATCTGCAGAAGGCATTTGACAAGGTGTGGAAGGCTGGCCTCCTTGTGAAGCTCCGGCGCACATGCATCGGTGGCAACATGTTCCGATGGACCAAGTCATACCTACACAATCGCAGAGCTAGGGTGCTGGTGGATGGACAATCTGGACAGAATGTTTTGCTGAGACAAGGGGTACCACAAGGCTGAGTATTATCACCAACTCTGTTCATACACTTCATCAATGATATTGTAGCAGAGCTGCCCAATGGGATCCAAGCAGCCCTCTATGCAGATGACCTCGTACTCTGGTGCACCGAGGAGTACACAACGACTGCCACGTACAGAATGCAGCTCGCCTTGGACAGAATTACAGCTTGGGCCACTCGCTGGTGTATTACCATCAACAAAGAAAAATCATCAGCCATACTATTCTCACTGTCCACCAAAACCAAGGTTGGCAATCTGAGACTGGGCGGTACTCCACTAGAGTACGAGGACCAGCAGACATACCTGGGAGTCACCTATGACAGAGGATTAACATGGAAGGAGCACATCCAGAATGCAGAGGCAAAGGCCAGAAGAAAGCTAAACATCATGAGGAAGCTGGCAGGAACAAAGTGGGGTGCCAATGAAAGGATCCTGAAGTCCATCTACCTAGGTGTCGTACGACCACACCTTGAGTATGGATCCAGCTCATGGATGACAGCAGCTAAATCTCATCAACAGAACCTCGACAGAGTACAAAACCAGTCACTGCGCATCATCACTGGTGGAATGAGATCAACACCAATAGAAAAAATGGAGCAGACAGCAGGCATCCCCCCCCCCCCACACTTAGTAAAGGAAGGGAATGCAAAGCACTGATCCAAGCTGCAAAGTTCAAATCGTTCAACAACCACCCGATGAAGATCAGGCAAGCACAGCTGTCATCAGGAAGACTTAAAAGATCAAGTTTTGTGAAAGAGACAAAAGCACTTCAAAGGAAACACCAAGAAATGTTGCCAGCAAAATAGAAGACCCAAACCACACCCTTGATCCTCCACCCTGGGAAAACAAACTAGAGAGCATAGCTATTCGGACCACAGTACCTCATCTCACATCCAAAGATGAACACAGTGATGTGAGCAAGAAGGCCCTGACCCTAGCCATGCTGGAAGAAATGTACCCTCAGGAGACATGGATAAGGATCACACAGATGGATCAGCCAAAGATGCAATTAGGAGCGAGGTGCCGGACTGCACATACAGTATCCAAACGAACAACATGAGTCAGCTGCAATACCGACAGGCAAACACTGCACAAACTACAGAGCTGAAGACGAAGCACTGGTCCATGCAACTAATACCATCAGCAGAACAGCAGACCCTATTGCACAGATTGTCTTTTTATCTGATGCCCGCTCAGTCCTTGAGGCTATCACAAAAGGTAAGCTGCCACAACTTGAAGAAGCACTACAAACCATCACATGCTTTCGGATAGCATTGCAGTGGATCCCCTCACACTGTGGAGTCCAAGGAAATGAGGAAGCAGACAAGATGGCAAAGGTGGGTGCAGAAGAGAATCAGACAGAAAACATGGTTACGCATACAGAGATGAAGATCGTCATCAAGTCACTCTATAGAACACCTCAATCAGAAGATGCCTACCATCATCTCTCGAGGCCAGAGCAAGTGACCATTTTTCGTCTCAGAACTGGACATAACAGACTAAACCAACACATGTACAGGCGGTTCCACCTTACGACATAGCCCGCTTGTCCTTGTGGAGAAGCAGAACAGACCACAGAGCACATACTTCAATGTTGCAGTACGTATCAGCTGCTGAGAGAAGAGATCTGGCCTTTGTCAACCTCTTTTCTTGAAAAGCTGTATGGGCCTGTGGAAGAACTGCAGAAAACCACAGATTTCATCTTGAGAACGGCTCTCCAAGTGTGATACCAGCGATCGAAAAGAAGAAGAAGAAGAAGACTGATAATTGTTGCTGTCGATAGCAGCAACAACTTTCCTTCAAATAATTTACGAAATAATAGGCAGAAAATAATAGCTTACATTTTGAAAACGATTTGACTGAAAATCGTCGCTGCAACAATTTTCAACTAAAATGTTCTCAAGATAATCAACAGGATATTCAATGTAGTAACACATTCTGAAGATATTTCTAGCAATTCGATTGACAGTTGTGGTTGACTAAGGCAGCAACAACGTTATCAAATTCTTCTCAGAACAATTAGTGTCGAGCTGCCAATACATGTTTGCACAATTAGCCAGGCCTGTGTCATAAGTGGAATAGCGATCCGCCGTGAAATATATTTGCCTAAATGAGTAGGTCAGCAAAACACCTACACGAGCTGTCATGGAGTGACATGCTTAGCTACTGATGTTGCTGATTTGCTCGAAATATCGTCAGAATGTGTTATTACATTGATAGTCCTACTGATTATATTGAAAACAATCCGGTTAGAAGTTGTTGCAGCAACAATTTTCAGTCAAATCGTTTTCAAAACATTAGATAGTAGAACTTACATTTTCTGGTGATTACTTTGCTGCAATCGGCACCAAGAATTACCAGTCAGATTGCTATAAAAATATCTACCTTAGCACGCTTCACGTTTATAATAAGAAATACATTTAGAATCGAACAACTAGGCGTTTGATTCGCTACCCAAGCCCAAACGTGACTTGCAACCAACCCCACCCCACCATACGAGCTAATCTGCGACCCATTGTGCTCCTCAACAGCATACGGAAAATCATATCCAATGTTACGCCGCATCCGAGACACGCTCGATGTCTTCACCGGATCATGTCAAAGTGGTTTCAAACGTGGACTCAGCTGCGCAGACATTCAAAGGGCTCAGACACATGCTTGTCTAAACACTGGGATTTCTACAAAATGGTCATTGACATGTCACGAGCCTTCGACACAATTACACGCTCAAAGATCATAGATGTACTACGCCAGGTCACTTGCAGTGAAGATGAGCTACGATTAGTGTGACTACTGCTTGCAGACAGCAAGCTGAGAGTACGAGCCAAGTCAGTGAAGTTTGTAGAGTTTGAGACATTAATCGGCTCCCTACAGGGAGATGGCCTATCCCCTGTGCTCTTTGCCTGTTACCTTGCTGCTGCATTGAAATTTGTGCTGTAAAATTCCACAAGACCAAATACCTCATAAGTGTTAATATTGGGTATGCCGCGAGAGATGACATATGCAAACGATGTGGACTTCATAGACGAGGAAAAGAAACCCCTTGCCGAACTTCTCCCAATAGCTGCAAGCAAACTAAAAATTGAGAATCTCTATGAATGGATCCAAAACAGAGTTCACCCACATATACCTATCTACAAAGCATGAAATTAAAGAAAAGTTCGTGGTGGCGAACCATGGAGGGAAAATAAAATCCTGGGCTCACTGATTTGCTGTGCTGCTGACATTGCTACATGCTGCGTCATGGGAGACAAAGCTTTCCAGTCCTTCTGGAAGCTATGGGTTCGTAGATCAAAGATGCCCTTGATAAAAAGACATTTATATAATGCAACCTGCATGCCCTTGATGCTGTATAACTGTAGCAGCTGGGCAGCTCCAAAGACAGCTCTAGACAAACTCGATGCCTGGCACCGCAAACACCTACGCACCATCACTGGACACCGATGGCCAGACAGTATAATGTCCACCGATGAACTATACAAGATGTGTAATACGCCGCCGCTGTCTGTAAAAGTCACCTAGCAACGGTGATCCATGTTTGACCATGTGCTAAGGACGCCAAAAGATACACCAGAAGAGAGAGCCTTGGAATTCTCCCTACTCGGAGACCTACTCGGAGCCAACAAATATAAAGCCAGGAGAGGACCTCATTACACAAATCTGATAATGGTTCTACGAGGTGATCTCCAGAAAGCAGGACTCGGTACACCTAAGTCAAGAATGGACCTGAAGAAGCTAATGATTTCGGATGAGGACAAGACACAGTGGGCAAAAGCGATGGAGGACTGATTGCAGCTGCAGGATGTTTCTACTTCTACAGCTGCAGAATACAGCAATCATACGTACTATACGCTTACTACACACTATGCAGGTAGATCCGCGCACCTCGGAGGCCAACAGTACAATGACTAGCATTAGCGATACGGGAATGATTTTATATTGGACTTGGAGCGACAGCAAGAAGAATAGAATCCCAAATAATGGCGGCTACAAAAAGCTAAGTAAAATGGCGGCTCAGAAGAGGACGATTGTCCCTGAAATCTTCAAATATTTCCCCAATGTTATTGCTTCAGGATAACTTCAATGCACGCAGTTTTGTTTGCCCTCCCGTTTGTGACTATGCGCGCGTATGAACATATCATAGACTACTTAAACACATGTGGCGCTCGATTTCTCGCTTCAGAACTAGGGTCTTATGGTGATCTGGAGGTTAGGTTCTTTTTTAGGCATATTGTCACAGAAGTTACATATCCGTCAGTCATCGGCTGTATTCGACTGGAACTTTTCTGTAGAGTAAATTTAGGCTCCGCCCACTTGCTCAATGGCCAAAAAGGCGCTCTACACAAACGTACAGTTGGATGAAAAAACCTCTATCAATATGGAAGGGTCAGAAACATGATATCACCTACATTTTACAATCTTGAAAATAAAATCCAACTTTCTGCGCTGTTTTCAGTCATAGCGAATGGTGAATAATAGTAGAATACAGCTCCATATGTCCGGCTTTTTCATATTTTTCACCACGCGACCTACTTCACGAAACGTGCCACACGTTTTGGCTCCGGTTTGTTTCGCTTTCTAATTTTTCTCGAATATATACCAAACTAATAAAAAATATTCACTATGGAGCCAATGTGCTCTAAGTTTTCTGCCAGTCAAATACAGACATAGTACTTGGAGATCCATTGCACTATTTGCACAGAGCGAGGGATACGTTAATATGGAAGATCTATTATTCCCCTCCCAGTGGAACTGGGGGACTATAGGTTTCCACTCGGTCTGTCTGTCTATCCGCCTGTCTGTCTGTCAGTCTGCTTTCAGTTTTCCGGACTATTTTCGTTATGCTTCAACGTATTTAAGTGAAACTTGGTATATGGCTTTATTATAAGAGTTACAGATCAAGTTTGACTTTCACGCGTGTGCGTCAATATTTGAGGGAGGTATTACCTGTTTTGGCAGATTCCCTTCTGTATGTTCTGTATTCATCTTTCATCTGTGAACACATAGACTGCCATTTCTTTTGAAGATCGCTAGTTGTCCTTACGACGGATGAAATGCGTCCGTTCATCGCTGTAGCGACACGAAGCCACGCATCATGCTTTTTCTTCGTTGTCACATTCGGTCCAAATTTTGAGGAAAGGACAAAAAATTCTTTCTCGTACTCTTGTACAAGTCTTTCTTTTTCAGTCTCTGAAAAGTTTGCCTTTCGTTTCTTCACGTCCATGCCGTCCATCGGGAAAACGCAATGTATGCCACAGCACAACGAATAGTAATAGCTAGCGTATTACATTAAATTAACTGGCTGGCTGTTGAGTTATTTGCAGACAACATCTTCCATGAGACTCTATGAAACGGACGCGTTGCCATTCAGCGGACTTATCTCCCTTAGGCTTGTTTATGCATAGATGCCATTTACGTTGGCTTTTGCTTTAAATAACGAATCCATGTGTAAGGCATGGGTGATTGAATTATCGCCGCCATCACAAATCCAACAATTAATAGCACACTACGATTGACTGAGGAATAAAATCGGGAGAATTAACCCTTTAATGACTAAATTTGGTCAAAAATATCAACATATCTGCTTATTGAATCTCCATTTGCAGGTCAAGAGGAACTGTTACTCCAGTGGTCAATTAAAAAAATAGTCTCCTCATGGCCTGCGAATGGACATTTCTCAACATCACTACAGAAGCATGCTTTGGCAGTCTTCGCCATGAAAGGGTTAATTAACCTTTAACACTCAAGATGGACAAAGCACCGGCTTCTGCAGTTGTCTTGAGAAATATCCATTTGCAGATCAAGAGAAGACTGTTATTGAAAATGTATCGCTCGAAGCATATATATTAAAAGTGCAAATGCCCGCAAGCAGACATTTTCTAAAAGAAAAACTTTGCCCGTTAATGATTACATTTTTTCGAAAATTATAAATATTTCCTTATTGAATGTCAATTTGCAGGCCAAGAGAAGACTATTTTTGAAAATTTACCACTGGAATGACTGGCTCGGTTATCGAGCCAGTCATTCCAGTGGTAAAATTTCAAAAATAGTCTGCTCTTGGCCTGCAAATGGACATTCTCCATTACCACAACAGAGGTCGGTTTGGGCCGGCTTCGTTCTGAAATAGTTAAATGGTTAATGAGGTTGTCCAGGAGCCGTGCTCGTACGTACCTGCGTGTGCGCGCACGCGCGTGCCGTTAGGGGACATTATCCGCCGATTTATTAATGCCTCTGTTGAGTTGTCGTTCATCGTGAGAAATGAAAACAGAGATACGATAGGTATGATCTGGTTGGACGGTTGTTTTACCCAAGTTTACGGAATCGGCTAATAAAGTATGCAATAGTGATTAACTGAGGGCAGGACAATCCGCTAGACAATGTGTGTCTGGGGAATACATCTTTCCCAAGTTGACGTCATTACGCAGGAATTCCCCTAAATCAACTCTCAGAGCAAAACTACTGGCTGATAATGCCGTCAACAAACAGCTGACCGGCATTGAATTAATATTGCACTAAAACACTGCAATTTAAACGCCGTTTCTGTGATAAACTAAAATCACTGTATTATTTAAGTCATAAATCATTCGAAAGCGTCTTCAATTGCCTAAACATTAATGCTTCATTAAAAAAATATTTTTGTAAAATATTCACTGAGTTATTTGCGTATATAAAATACACCATTGTACCTAGAATCATTAAATCAAGTGGACAATAGAGGCTATTTTAAAATTACAATTAACTGTATTAAATCTTACACAACCATAAAAATGAAGACAAATATGAATAGAAAATTGGTTTAGCATCACAGTATTTGGTGAAAAAACATACGCCATTCGAACGGTAATGAGCGAAACACAGATCTTCACATATTTTAAACATCCAAGGATTGTGAGGAAAACAGATAGAGAGGCCTCTTGGGGTTTCAGCCAACAGCCCACAATGCATTGCGCTTACTACTGTTTAATGTTATTTGCTATATTGATATTAACATTAATAGAATTAAATTTTCTCACAGAACCTATATTCACATTTAACATGCAGACATATTTCGCCTACTCGCAGAATGAAACTGATGGCGAAAACCATAGACCCCTACTTAGATCGTAATCATTGTATAAAGGAGCCATAGCATGGAGGGATCCAATCTGCCACTCACGTCTCTAACTGTATGTAATCAAATATGACACATTATCCCGCATATTAACAGCCGTCACTATCAAAATCATGCATGCCCGTCACAAAACTGGGAAATCTGTCATAACAGTGAGCAAGTGGTATGATTTTGGTGAGTTTACAATTTAATACTCGCTTTATTGAATGTATTGAAACTCCATCCATCATATCACGTCATATTCAATTACGTGACGTGTAGGATGACGTCACGATCAATGACGTCATGAATTGCGTAGATAGTTACGTCACGAACGCATACTTGGTGACGGATTAAGCGTTGTTGTACGAATTGTATGTCTCTACTATTTAATGAAGATGTTGTTGCATATTTTGAAATTAATCTGACTTGCCCTGTTGCTGCCATAGGCAACAACAACACCCAGTCAAATAAGTTTCAAAATATTCAACAGCTTACCTGTAGTTTTCTGGAAATTGATAGTCATGGAGTTCAGGGATCGATCGGCCCAAGATGAGCGAACTGAGGGTGGAGCTTAGCTGGAGATGGGCGGGGCATAGCTAAAACTGGAAATGTCCATCGCTGCCATATGTAGCAATAGCTAAATCTTCAATAAATTACGGCTATTTTACCTTGGAAATTAAATTTCGGAAATCCAGGTTTCGTCGTTTCAAATCAATTGCAGCAATGGGCGGGGCTTAGCTAGAAATGGACATGACATAGATAGAAATTGATCGCGTTGTTGAATAACACGTTGACTGACCCAACTTTGGATAGGCACTCGGTAATTCCGGAGACTTAGTTTGAGCAGCCGCTTTTAAGGAGTCCAGACGCTCCATCCATACGGAGTCACTTAGCAAAGAACCGCCTCATTTCACCTCCCACCAGTGTCGAGGGAAAGCTGGCATCTAGCAAACCCATTTCAGAAACCGTACTCTTGAATTATTAAATTTCATATCCAAATAGGCACAAGCGGAGAAAGTACTGCATAATGCATTTGTCTGTCAGAGAAATCCATTTACAGATTTAGTCAATGGATATATTCGGCTCATTGCTGTAATCATGGAACTGGGTTTGTATTTACAAGACAATGGAATAGGATGATAAATTGTGTAAGCCTCTTAACCCTTTAACCCTCGACTTTGTTCAAGAAACTTAAATTTTCTCATAGAAAATGTTTATTTGCAGACCAAGAGAAGACTATTTTTTGAAAATTTAGCACGAGGATGACTGGGAATTTTTTTTTTCAGAATGACGACCAGATGCACCTTTTGGGGTCAAAAGTATCAATTTTCGTTTTTTGCAGAAATGAACTCGTGGTGAAAAACATTAAAAAAATTGTTTTTTTTCAAAATGTCCGCCCAAATTCTTCTTTCACGCCAACCGACAAGAAATTCGGTGAACTTCTAGGGCGTATAGTGATACTAGTTGGTCTGTAATTTAAACTTGATCCATCGAAGAGTTTTCGAGAAATCCGCTTTTCCGTGCAACATACCCCACCCCCACCCCATAGTAAACCTATGAAAGTTATATTTGGACAACGTTTTCTCCTAGGGGTTTCTCGTCAAACCTGGCTAGAATATTGAGAGATTTAAATAATTTCCAATGAAAATTTTAATATCTTCTTTGCGGTCAAAGTCATTCACTGGTAAAAATGTCAAATTTTCATGTTTAGCATATGGTTACCTGCTTTTCATCATGCAACTTCAAAGAGCATGTTAGAAGACACTATTTTAACATTGGGGTTAAGGTGACGTTTTAATGTAAACCTATGGGCATTTCAAGCATGAATCTTTGAGCTGTGACTTCTTCTTGCGTTCATCTTTCTCATGACAGTAATCTTAGACTGATTTCCTTATTTGGTGCATGAAAGCTGAAGTGGTCATCAAACTGTCTCTGTCTCCTCTGATCTTCTCTTCAAAAGATACTTCAATAGGCCAGAAGCTTCTCCTAGCCTGTTCATATCGCTGGCAGTGCTGCAAGAGATGTTCTGCTGTTTCTTCTGACTGCTGACACTCACAAAGTGCAGAATCTGTAATCTTGAGACGGTGAAGATGTGCATTGAGACGATTGTGACCAGTCAGTACTCAATCTGAAGATACATGTCTGATCCTCCCTACTGAGGCTGTGTATTGCATCATTATGCTGCCTGCTTGTGGTTCTTGTGGCTTTAATGATATGCTTCAGGTCTTCAAAGTCAACCTCACGGTTGAATTGTTCTTTATTTGACCCTTCCTTAGCCAATTGATCAGCTTTGTCATTTCCTAATATGCCACAATGCGAGGGGATCCACTGTAAGTTGACATTGTTCTCCTTAGCCAGCTGCATAAGATTTGCATGGATTAAATCTGTACTTTCCTTTCCACTCTCCAGCGCCTGGAGCGCTGAGAGGGAGTCTGTCAGCATTTGGCTAGCTAAGATCAGTGCCTGGATTTCTGCAGTGTAATTGCTACAGTGCTTCCCTGTTGGCAAGCATGAGTCTGTTATATCTCCACATGGAAACCGAATGTGAGCACCTGCCCCTCCATTCTTGACAGCCTGGATAGCTGATCCATCTGTATAAACATGTATCCATTCTTCCTCAGGGTAGTTTTCTGCAATATGACTCAATGTAAGAACTTTGTTTGTCACCTCTGCTTGATCTCCCTTGCTTTCAATCCCTGGAATCGAGGGCCAGATTGAAATTATATTTTCTATTTCAGAAGCTTTCCACGGTTCCCTCTCAGAGATAGCAGTTATATTTCTACATCTGGGGAAGATGTCCGACTCTCTGTTTCTTTCAATTTTCTTTGATGTTAATAAGAAATTATTCCTTTTGAGCCTTCCTCTAGACATTTGGTGAGTCAGCATGTGCATGGGAGGGTGAGGCATCAATTTGAATTTCTCGTATTGAATCTCGGCCTTGATTTCTCGTCTCTGCTGGAGTGGCTAGATATTGGTAAGTTCTTCCATCGCTGCTATTGGATTGGCCTTCATAGACCCTGTTATGATACGAAGAGCCTGATTTTGTACCTTATCCAATGTCTGAAGGATGCTTGTAGCAGCTGTCATCCATGATGATGAGCCGTATTCGATGATTGCCCTATCTGATCCAGAGTAAACCTGTTTCAGAAATTTCATGTTAGCTCCCCATTTTGTTCCAGAGAGCTTCCGCATAACTGCCAGTCTTCGCTTGGCTATACCTTCAGTTTTTCTGATTTGCGCCTTCCAGGTTAGTCTTTTGTCAAATATCAGACCAAGATAAGTTACTTCATCCTCAAAGTGCAGAACTGAGTCACCAAATTTCAGACTTGTCTCGTGTTCCTTTTTAGTGGATAGTGTGAATAGAGTTGCGACTGTCTTCTCTTTGTTGATCTGGACAAACCATCTTGTAACCCAAGAATTGAGGTGATCAATTGCGAGTTGCATGCGGTAATTGGCTGTTGACACATACTCCTCACTGCTCCACATCACAAGATCGTCAGCATACAATGCAGCTCTGACCAGGTCATTGATGAATATTATGAAGATGGTGGGAGAGACTACACCACCCTGAAGTACACCATGTCGTAGCAGGACTTTCCTGCTGCTCGTCCCATTTAGCTGTACTGATGCCTTTCGGTTGTTGAGATACTTGCATATCCAGCTGTACATTTTTCTAGAAATATCACTGGTCCTGAGGTTTTGGAGGAGTCCATGCTTCCATACTTTATCAAATGCCTTCTGCAGATCAACCCACACAGTGATGGTATGCTTTTTCTGTTGGAACGCCTCCTCAATAGACTGTGTCGGATACGTTGTTTGATCCTCAGTAGATCTACACTTTCTGAAGCCATTTTGTTCATCCGCTAAGAGATTGTTGCTTTGAAGATGTCGAAGAAGTCTCTGGTTAATGATTCTTTCCATGGCTTTGACAGTGCAACTAGTCAGACTGATAGGTCGATAACTTGCCGCTTTGGGTTTATTCTTGCCTTTTTTCAGTACAGGGATCATATTGGCCTCTCTCCAAGACTGGGGAACGTCTCCTGTGTACCGACTGTGGTTGAAAATCTCCAAAAGCTTGTGCTTTCCAATAGTACCCAGATTCCTGAACATCTCATTGGTTATTCCATCTGGTCCAGGAGACTTCCTGTGTTTCAGAACTTTCAAGCTTTTCTCCAACTCGCTGATGGTCAGAAGCTCTTCCATTCCCGCGGCATGTATTTGTGTGTCTCTGTTCCACTTTGTAGACTTCATAGCAGCTTTTTTTTTACAATTCACTGGCACATCTAGATTGCTTACTTTCTAAAACATACAAGCAAAGCGTTCAGCAGCAGCCTCTCCTGTTTTAATTCCACAATCCTCTTCAAGAGTTATGTTCGGTACTCTGATGTTTTCATCGTTAAGCTGCTTCACAAGCCTCCAGAGTTTGTTCGTATCTTTTTCAAGATTTAAGATTGACGTTTTTTCTATCCACGATTCTCTGGAGGCTCAGATTTTGGCTTTCAGATATTTTGCCTTGGATTGTTGGAGTCTCACATGGGTGGCTTCTGTTAGGACATTCTCTGCAATTTCCCTTGCGTTGGACATTTCTTCGTGTAACTTTTGCAGAAACGTATTCCAGTAAGGTCTTCAATTTTTCCTGGATCCCCTAGGAATGCATTTGCCAGCAGCAGAGAGTAAAGCAGAGTTAAGCGATTGATATTTTGGTTTTTGACATCAATGTCTTTTACCAATCTCACTCTCTTTCTGATATCTATCCCAGTCTGCTTTCTTATAGTTCCATCGAGGAGTCTGATTCCGGTCAATCTCAACATCCATGTTAATAGTAATGGAAACAGGGCGGTGATCACTGCCTCCAAGCTGTTCCCCAACAATACGCAACGATTGTTGATGTAGATTTTCTGTCGAAAATGCTAGATCAGGAGAACTTGAGGTATGCCATCGTCTTGAGTAGAATGTAGGTGGGGGGGAGTTCATCTGCCTTATTCAAGAGAATCAGCTTGTGCTTATCCATCCAATTTTCAATGTCCTCACCCCTCCTATCAGTAGAATGATAGCCCCATAACTGAGAATGGCTGTTGAGGTCACCAGCAACGATAGTTGAATCTGGGTGAACTGAGATTTTCCTGAGATTCAATGGTTGATTATTAGGGCAATAATAGTTAACAACAGTGATAGGACGTTTCTCTGGAATTATCTTGATTGTGAGAATTTCAGGTCCGTCCATGTCTCTCTGAACTTCAATGGCGTTTAGGTTATTCTGGACCAGGGTTATGACTCCTCCTTTATGTCTTCCATCCCTGCCAGATCTGAGGCACTGACATCCTCTTATACAGAATCTTCTGTTGGCATTTAGATGAGTTTCTTGGATACACGCGACATCTACGCCTTTCTCCTTGAGAATTTTGCTAAGCTCCATTTTCTTGTTAGAAACTCCTTCAGCATTCTATTGCATGATAGTCAGCGGTTTGCTTACTTGTACTTTAGGTTGGACAACCTTCTTCCTTTTTCTCCAAGGTCTACAAGCTTTACCACCAGTAGCTTTGGTGGACCCCTTCGAGGCTTGGGGGGGGGGCGGTGCTGCACATGCCTGGCGGGAACTTACACGGCGAGCACCATGACGGATATTCATAATATTAACTGTTGTTTAGTGCTATGGTTGGCCACTCGCTCCAAATACCTGGCTTGGTACCCAGATAAAGTTTTACACCCCGGCGCCCGACCCAAGATGAGAGATCTTAGATCTACTTTGAGGCCTAGCACTTGTAGCAGGGGGAGCTGTGACTAAACATAAAGTTTTTATCGGATCAGCACCAGAGGTGTTCAATGGTCTTGTAAGACGATGCCTACTATTTCTTCATGGCAGGACATCACAGATTTACAGTCACTTCAGTAAATGTTCTCTAGTTTGCTTATTGTTATCATAATATAAGAGAGACACCCCTCTCTCTCTCTCTCTCTCTCTCTCTCTCTCTCTCTCTCTCTCTCTCTCTCTCTCTCTCTCTCTCTCTCTCTCTCTCTCTCTCTCTCTCGCTCTCTGGATTATATGGTGTGTCTCAATAAGTTATCTTTACATTTGGACTCAAGCCGGTTGGTGGCTTACTTGATGGCCTAGAAGATGCCAGCATTGCGTTACGCCTGTTAAGTCTCTAGTGAGAACACAACTATAAATTCATCATCGCATTGCTTATGCTACAAATTAGTGTCTAATTCTGAAATATTAAATTTAGAGGAGGATTAGCGCTGCATCGAATACTGGTAAGATTTTGTTTAATAACTGAGACAATTAAATTGCAACAGACATTTAGACGCCATTTTGTAGGAAAGTCGTTTGTTATTACAACGAAGCTGCATAGTATAATTACGTGAAGTCATTTCTCACGGGGTATAGCGTCTTATGCTTCCCGGATTCGTCGATTACGCAGTAAATAACCTTAACGGTTTTATGGTATCATTTTGTCGGTCTGAATGTGTACTTTAAGAATTCACATGTTGGACATTAGAGAAGCTGTCCGTTACCATAGAAACCGAAGTCAAAGACACATACCCTCCAAAAGCTGAATTTTGTCATTTTAGAAGGCACATATATGTCAGTAAGACAATTTTACATGTTACATATATATTTATGCAAATTGTTTGGATTACAAACATGGAAATACCCTAAAATGTACTTTTCTACAATAAGAATAATACATTCTACAGTTTAAAGGTGTTAGCGAGTGCAAAGTAACCGTTACGCCCAGACAGATCACTTAAAAACGAACTCTTCTCAATGAAACAACAGATATAGTGAATATTGTGACACTAATTTGACTGGGAGCTTTTAGCAAGTGTGGCTTCCAATCAAATTAGTACAAAAATATACAATAGAATACCAGTATACCATGATTGCCTTGAAATTGAAATACTGGTAGTACATAGTTCAAGTGATTAAGTGATGCAATTATCACACACTCTGACATTGGGAACCATTCAAATACTGGCGCGTTGAACAACATTTACTTGAAATAACTGACGTATAGGAGTCTAGTAATGTGTTGAATACTGCTGTGAAATCTGAAAACACTTAACAATTTTGTTTATTCTGATGACTTTGACCATGTCTATAACTTATACATTGATTATTACAAAATGTTAAACACACCAATGGCGACATTCTGGAACTCTTACCTTGAGGTTGTAGGAATCCTTTTTCACTTCATTAGGTCAATACGCGAATGCAACTGACAATTACACGCCCCCGTGATATGACACCTTGGATGTTTGCTATGATCGCACAAACTATGCTAGATATCTTCCAGTTTATTGGTGTGAAATGAAGAATTTGGATAAATCACATCCAGAAGTATATAGTAATATTTCAAGCGGAGAGTTCAGAGTTCAGAGGGGAGCACACGCCTCTGCTCAGTTACCCCGAAACCAACCTATTGAACAAACATTGAATCGATCCACCAAAACCAGGGGTGGTATAATAGGCTTCAGTTTGAATAAAGAAGCAGTTCAAATGTGGCTTGTCACTGCACATGAGCGACGAGCTTCTATTCAAGAATATTGTTTCCAGATTAGTGGTATGATTGACAATACAAAACGATCAGAACACGGAAGGCACACTACACAGGACCGAGCGAGATTATTCAGATGTTCAAAAGTTTGTGACTCTGGTTCAGAATCTTAGCAATCCATACTAATGTTCTAGTGAGCTAGTTTGACATCTGGAGTTGTTGTTAATGAATCTATAGCTGAAAAGATTAATCAGGCATATGTCAAGGGCAAGGAGGCCGCATCCTCCTTTATACATTCAAGACCTTCAACAAACATGCTTCCTTTATGCGCCACTAAAGAAACTTAACTTGAAAACCTTCAGCAGTCTAAACAAGATAAAGACAATAAAAGTTGGAAATCAAAATATCTTATTGAAGGCTGATGGTAAACAGTTTGTACGTGTTCTAGGTATTGCACAAGCTAGAAAGTGTGGCCTTTAAACAGCTCTCAAACATTATCTTGGCCCAATAGACCTTTCCCACATTAGCGTATTTTGGGGAAATACCTTCCCAGAATACATTGCGCATACCACTTCTGGCTGGTATACGCGATAGCCAATGCACAAACAGCATTACCTTACTATTGGAATCAGATACAACACACTTTAAGCAGGTTAAATATAGACCTAATTTCATAATACTATTGAAGTCATACATCATTGGAAAGCTAAGCCAATTTTTTATTCGTTTCTGTATTCATCATTATAGTTTTGTAAAATTTAATTCAATAATTGTAATTTTAAAATAGCCCCTATTGTCCACTTGATTTAATGAATCTAGATATAATTGTGTATTTTATATATGCACATAACTCAGTGAACATTAAAAGAAAGTATAAAAAATGAAGCATGAATGTTTAGGCAATTGAATACGCTTTCGAACGATCTATGACTTAAATAATATAGTGATTTTAGTTTATCATAGGGACGGCTTAAATTGCAGTGCATTTTAGCGCAATGGTAACTCAAAGCGGGTAAGCTGCTTGTTTGCAGCTTTACCAGCCAGCAGTTCTGCTCTGCGCGTTGATTTCGGGGAATCCTGGCATAATGACGTCAATGTGGGAAAGGTGTATACTTTTGTCTTTTGCAGATGTTGTTGGATCATTTGCTAAGACATCGAAGTCAAAGTTGTCCAAACTAATCGAAAGAGTTCAAAAGCCTGCCGAGATGGTACCCATCAATTCAGTTTGAATTGTATGTCTCATAGCCGTTCTCCAAGCATTAACAGATCTACCGAGCACATTTTCTGACCTAGCATCTTTAGCGATTGACAAACTGTTAGTACGTAGAGAAGATAAATCAGGGGTTGACATTGTAGCTGACGAATATTCCAGTGTCTTGATTAAATCTGCTGAAAGGAATCGGCGTGCTCAGGATGGGGCAATTCGAATAAAAAATTACTTTTGACACACAATAAATACCCAAACAATGGAAAAAGTTAATTTCCTTTGGTGAAAATAAAACTGCCCTTGTTGAATTCCTTTTTATTTTTTATTTATTTTAAGCAAATTTATGCACTCAAACTTGCCTCCAGTTCCCTTTGTTGTGTGCATGGACAAATGTGTCACCGGTATGCGGTTATACATGATACTGTCACCTGAGATGAAGTCACGGAGTTGGAGTCTACACAAGAAGTGGCAGATACGTGCTTTGTATGCCAGAGATGTTGCAAACTCGTGTTGTTATCTGGCCATCAGCTACCGATGTGCTAGAATTGACATGACACTTTCAGCAGAAAATAAACACCAAACTATATATACATGCTGGAAAAAGGCACGTACTCGTTTTATTGATGTCAATGCTCTTTCCCAAAAACTAACAACGAGTTTATGTAAAGCTTTGCCAGGATTACATTCGTTTACAGGATGTGATACCAACAGTGCTTTTTCAGGTAAAGGTTACAAGGATGCCGTTTGATATCGTTGCTACATTGTACAAACCCAGTGAATTGTGAACCAGTGGCTAGCATTGAAAACTAAATTCCTATCAGTGAGGACACTCTGCAGGATGCTGAAAGGTTTATTGGCTAATTATATGGAAAGCTGGGAGATGATGTAGATGCACTAAGATATAAGATTTTTGTGGTAAAATTGCAGAGTCATCAATTGCCACCCTGTGAAGATGCCGTTCCGAAGCATACGGAAAGTGAAAATTACTAGGCTCCAGTATGGAGATCTTCCTTAGAAGTAAAGCCTGATATACTCAGTCCATGTGGGCATGGGTGGATGGTAACCAATGGTGAAATTTCAGTGGACTGGATGGATCGTCTACCAGCTCCAAAAGCGATTCTTGAACTGCTTAAATGTGGCTGTAAAGCTGGTTGCTCTGGAAATCGTTGTTCCTGTTTCAGAAATAAAATGCCATGTACAGATTATTGGGGCTGTGCTGAAACCTGTGAGAACTTAATGAGTGTAGAGGAAAGCCGAGATTCAGAATCTGACAGTGACATCGACTGAACACGTGACAAAGATGTCCTGATTAACTAACTGATCTACACATACATACAATAACTGTTAATGCCAAAACACGTAATCCACCATTTGAGATTTTGTTTTATTGCTTCTAATATAATTATGGCATAGATATAGTTTGCAAGTCTAGCAATACCGGTTTAAAACATATAAAAACTAAGTCGATAGTACAAATGTATTGGAAAATATTGATAAAGGTATTAATGCTCTTTTATGTTGCATGTGTAATTTTCGTTAATATAGTAATTAACGTGTTATAACAAAGATTATATAAAGAGCCACCCTTTTGGGCCCACAAGTTGGTGTCCGTTATGGGCAGGATGGACAATGTAATGTTCTTTATATAAGCTTGTTGCAAGATAATGTTCTGTAAGAACTGTCATAATTTAGCCTGAGACGTTATCTACCAAATTTAGCAAACGATACATATTATGCAACCGTCTTTAGTAGCTATGTTTTGATGGTCCATTTATTGTTTCCAGTATAGACGGGGTTGACTGTAGTATTACTTTATTTTATGAAGTAATAATATAAATAGGAAAACGTGGAAAACATATATAACTCTTTTAGAATTGTATATTTTGCCATTTTAGTTTGAGTAAATAGTAATTAACAGGCATGTGACCTGATGTGTGATGATTAGATTTAATTTACTACATGAACTAGAAACGACTTGATTATTGTCCAGAAACCCATGGCCTAATTTGAATTTCAACAAGCCTGTGCGCAAAAGCCATCAAATCAAGAAATTTGCAAGGGATTCTAAGATTGAAAGCTAAATTGCATATTTCCTGTTATTCTTTACCTCATATGTGTTATTGTCAAATATCAAAATTGAATGCCGAGGGTGGGGTCAGATTTTGCTGTTGGAAACCTAAACGGACACGTTGTGACAAGTCCAACATTTATAATCACATTGTAGACACCCTAATCTTTCCAACGATACCATAAAACCGTAATCTCCCCTGGGGTGCAGCCAAAGTGAAAACTCCATATGAAAAAATAGTCCATGAGACGACCCACTATGTAACCTCACTGAAGCTAGGATTCCATAAGCGCGGATGCGGATGTGGATGCGGATTCGGGTGCGGTAAAAATCGAATATCATTAACTTCAATATGTGTGATTCCATATGTGCGGAAGCAGACGTTCGCCCGCTCACACCCGCGTGGAGGGGGTGTCCATAAAATGACGTCACGGGTAAAGGGTTTTCCTGTACTTTAAGCACGCTCATTGTCGCAAGCATGTTTCCCTCCCGGTATCTCCAGCGAAACGAAAGAATAAACGCATATATTATGCCGCTTATATGGAGGCAAACAACGCGGGTATTCCGCTCACCAAAACGCATACACCTACCGTACCCGCATCCGCATCAGCGCTTATGGAATCCTAGCTTCAGTGATAATAATTCATGAAAACATTTTCTAAGTCAATCATATGACGTCATAATCAACTAAATGGCGTGTAGGATGGTAGCAAGAGCGCCCAGTAAAATTAATTTCAAAATAGTCAACATTATATTTATTAAATAGTAAAGATATACAATTCGTACAACCTGGGGCACTATTAGGCGGTTAAGACGGACTAAATCGAGTCATTCATGAGGTAATTGACTATGACGTCAACATACAGGTATGTAATGTTGTTGATTAAGACGTCATATGATTTATCAAAACACTGTATTCCTCCATTCCCGGATGCAACACAAAGTAGCATTGGACGCAATCATTCAGATGATGCTGAGGAGAATGATAGGCCGCCGGTTTCCCTGTCATCCAGCACAGGGGCTTGTAAAGCTGGCTGGATAGACTTATCTGATTGTCCTACCAGCACGCTATATACTACTATATATAATAATACAAGGGAGGACTCTTCGAAAAGTGTACAGTTGTCAGGACTACGGCTATTCTTTTAAAAACTGACTATATCTGAGATGCTGGTTATGTCTGGTTTTTACACTGGTTTTATTTTAACTCGATTAGTCAGTTTAATAAAAAATAGCTGGTGTCCCGGCAACTGTACACGCCCGGAGTGCCCTCCATTGTGATATTATAATAGTAATATGTGGCGTCATAGTAGGACGGTAAAAAAAGTCCATCCAGCCAACTTTACAAGCCCCTGTGTCAGCCAGGAGGCTTGAATTTGGGCAGCACGATAAGGCACGATTGGCCAGGAGAGTCAGCGGGGAGGTGCGCCATGAAGGCAGCGATTATTATCTCTGTGTTCAATTCAGTTTTTCTTTATTCTCTCAGCCTGTTTATCAACAGACATAATAATGTTGATTTATATTGAAAATACATAATAATGTTAATTATTATTATTATTATTATTATTATTATTATTATTATTATTATTATTATTATTATTATTATTATAACGAATAAGGTAATGAAGTATGGAATGCATTGTTAAAGTTATTTTTGTAAAATGGGTACTGTCATTGCTGCGGCATAAATTTCGCGCACACCTGCATAAGTCCTGTGATTTAATAGAAATATATTGTTAGATTCTAAATTTGATTCTTATAATAATTCACAGGTCAAATCATTCCGTCATATTTCGTAATGTTACTTTTTCTTTGAAAGTCTTAAAAATGTGATTGCCTGTTTAGTTTCGCTTTGTTCCAAATTGCAAATAACGTCTGTGATAAGTTTGTAGACACTATCATACGACCACACAATACAACAGAAGATGAGAATGATACATTCCACATATATTAACAATGCAAACACATATCTAACGGTTGGATATCTCCCAGAGAAATCTATTCACAGAGAAATCTTATTACTTACTATGTAGTGGTCGCTTGCGAGTCATCCCTAGTTCTGTAAAAACATGAAATATTATGAAATTTATTTGCTTGATGTCCTTATAAAATTGTTGGGGTTTCTGTTCTCCTGTCCGTGATGTTTTGATGGTTTTGAGCCTCGACGATTGCGGCCCTAGTATTTTATCTAAGCTCAGCATGCATTCTTGACTCGGCTAAATAGAAGCCTTCTCTCTCTCCATCTCTATGATATTTTCTGTGTTCCTTGACCTGTTTTTCGTAAATATCATATTTTGGTAAATGGGGAAATAATACTCGCGCGGTTTCCAGATACACAACATTTAATAACAAATATAGGTGCCCGGGCAGGAATTTGTGATAAAACGACCAACATGCAGTAATAATACACAAAGACCCTTATTTTAAAACAAAATACATAATATTTGCATAATCTGACGCGCGGCTCATACGGGTCCTCACCACCACTATCCATAATGTTTCCATTGGTTACATAACTTGGGATACTGCAATTACAATATTCTTTAAAACGCCTCTTTACAACTTAATTTAAAGACAATTAAATCAGTCAAATATTCTTTTAAGTTCAGCAAGATTCATATATAAGATCCGTGAAAGAAAAGAGGAGAAAGGAACACGTCATAAGACCATTAAATCAATTGGTCCGTCAAGAGGTTAATCGTCCAACAAACTGGCGGATGTTTGCCATCAGAACGTCGATATTTAAGCTGATCAACGCGGACAATGCTGCACGGGCGCACCCCTTGGTCAAGGAACGCATAGATTTTCTGTTATTGTTCTTAGACCTCGAGCTATCCTAAGGAAATATCGGGTCACAGATTGATCGCCAAGATGCTATTTTATCTCAATGAAGTTTGGGGAGGAATGTTTATATTTGGCAAACAGTTTTTGTGAATGGCTGTGTGTACACGAAAGCGAAAATAATACCGCTTGAAGAAAATAAGAACAGGATTTGAAACAATAGGGATCAGGGATTGAAACCATTTCGATTCATTTTGAGGGGTTCTTCGGATTTATCTTGACCTTTTTGGGCTTAAATGGAAATCCTAATCGACAGGAATATCATTGCTTGTGCTAAAGTCTTTGTAAAATCGAATGAGTAGTTTCTAAGAAACAAAAACGGACAGCCAAACACGCAACCACACACAGCCAAAATCTAGGCTAATAGTCTCTTCCGTCAGCGTGACCATGATTAAATTATCAAAAATGTGTGGTATAAGATTCCATACGGTACATATGATGGAGGTTGTCTGCTAAGTTCATGCATCCGCGAACGCTTCACTTCCACACATGGCCATTTAGAATTTATGTAGCCATAACCCGTTTCTAATCCACAGCTCTCCAGAAATATGCCTACTGATTGATCTTCATATAGATTAACCAGGCTGTTATCTCTGATGAAAATTCGTCCTCATCACATACATATAGTCCGCTCTTCCCACGCCTCCCACCACCCGTCTACCACTCTCTCTCTCTCCGCCGTCTCTAACACCACATGTGTGTGTGTCTCTCTCTCTCTCTCTCTCCCTCCCTCCCTCCCTCCCTCCCTCTCTCTCTCTCTCCGCCGTCTCTAACACCACATGTGTGTGTGTCTCTCTCTCTCTCCTCTCTCTCTCTCTCCCTCCCTCCCTCCCTCCCTCCCTCCCTCCCTCCCTCCCTCCCTCCCTCCCTCTCTCTCTCCGCTGTCTCTAACACCACATGTGTGTGTGTCTCTCTCTCTCTCCTCTCTCTCTCTCTCTCTCTCTCCCTCCCTCCCTCCCTCCCTCCCTCCCTCTCTCTCTCCCAGAGGGCCGAGGGGGAGAGGGGTGGAGGGATGGAGAGGGCGAGAGAGAGAGGGAGAGAGAGAGAGAGAGAGAGAGAGTGAAAGACAGAACGATGAGAGAGAGAGAGAGATATGCGTCATTGTATCTTAAATGGCAGGATTAATACACATTACATGCGCGTGACAAAAGAATCAAGCCATTTACCTATCTCTGTTAAATCTATAGCCCATTGTCCAATCGTTGCCAGTTGAGAATTAACGCGTAGGAGGGCTGCTGACTGAATTCTTGTTGCCCAAAGGTTAAAGGGCTAAATCGTAATTCAGTTCAATAATTTAATAACTGTTCCAGTGTTCGCGTTCAGATGACGGACTAGGAGAGTGGAGGGCAGCTGAGGGGTTGAATTCAGAGGCTGGTCTCTTATAGCGTATCCTGTTGACTTTGTTAGATTCCATGTTAGCCGCTGAGACGGATTCTGATTTTTCATTAAATTGGATTTATGAGTGTGAAATATATCGGGCTTAATTAATTATGTAGTAGATTAGTCAGACACAATTCGGCAGCCACCCGCTTAGTGCGCTTACTAGATAGTCTATTAGGCATTTTCGGGTAAATATGTGGTATATCGCGCGCAAAGACGCAATATAACCACCGCATGATGGTTTGCCATATTATAGGTTATGCGATAAAACGGTAACTTTGTGGACATTTTGCATTGATATATATGCAAATCGTTATTTTACTCACATCAACTCACCTTTTCAAAAATAGGAAGCCAGAGGAAGCCGGACCAGTCTTGATTCACGCACGGTTTTATTGCGCATCCTCATATCCTAACTTATGATACCTGGTTGTGCAAAGATGTTTTCTGAGTCAGAAATAAATAAAGTCAATATGTTCCTGTGATATAATTATAATTTTATTATTAAATTCACATGGCGAAAACTGTAATATCGCGCATCGACTTGTTATATCACGCGCGACATAGCGACATGAATATGTTAATTTTTTTGTCGGTCTCTTAAAATTGTATTTTACATAGCAAAAGCTAGGTAACATGTGTTGGTATACTACACGACGCAATGCCCATACTGAGGTGCATCTACGCGAAGAATGTTGCCCAGGATATCGCTAAATTACACACAGACATGCGCGATATTACCACTAAATATCTGCGCGATATAAGGCTACTCGGTGCGAGATATTAACAAAATGATCCATGGTATACGTGATCTTCTTGCATGTGACAACAAAAGCACGTACTTCATATCGGTTTCATACATATTTTTGGAAGACAGCGAATAAATAAACAAGAAACGTTGCTTAAACAGTAATGCCCTTCTATACAAGCAAGCATATTTAATAAATTTGACTTGTGAAATGAGGAAAATACCATTTACTTGAGCTTATCTACAGATTCACGTTGAGAGATTTTGGACACACGTGTGCAGGCGCAAGAGATTTTGATGACGCGTTTCACGGCTCACTTGGAAAATACTGCATGATATAACCCATATGCGCGATATACCCTTTATTTACCAAGGTAAAGTCTATTATCTCTACAATGAAAACTAATGTAATACCTTTATTTAAATTTCTTATTATTATTGTGTGTGTACATCAACCCGCATTACCTTTCTGGGCACATAGTCTGCATGGCCAGTGCCACTGCAGCTATCTATCGTTGGTACATTTGTCCATACGTCAGAACGTCTGCCAGTAGTCGGTCAATTTTTACATGCTTATATTCCTGCTGAACCATTCTGCTGATTCCACTAAGAACCTCATTGAAGATGTTCAACGAGGGTAGCCCTCCAATCATAGAGAAATACAGAAATGTGATTGGATAATCGTTTGGTTGCTACACTTCACATTTATGAATTTCCAGAAATTTTCGAAGGGTCTGATATTTCACAACATGATTATATATCGCAATATGTTGTCAGAGAAATCAGATATAGATGTTGTTATTAAATAAAAGCCAGCGCTGAATAACACCCTAACAGACACAACAACGACGTAGTCAACCAGGAGAAATGCACAGAAAACCAGCTATGCAAAAGCCGGAGGCACACAGTACACATATTTGATGTGTACGTCAGTAGAGTAGCGGTGAGATACCGGCTGCTCTGATTGTCTGAGAGGCTGATGATGTCATCAAAATTTGCATTAGGGCATATCTCCCAAAATACTCAAATATTATTGGTCTAGAGCCAAATAATAGACCTCGCTCTCAACCAATCAGATTTGAGAATTCTTTTGCGGGCAAAAAGTGGGCGAGGCCTAATACTAATTTTGATTACCTTATCAACCTCTCAGCGATCAGAGCAACCATTTATCTCGTAGCAACGGGTTTGTAAGGTAGATCTCGGATGAGTAACCGGTAGCTGTAGGTAGATATAGGATGACTGACAAGTTCAATGAGGAGTGAAATGATGTCACGTGAGCACTCACAACAAATCAGAACACCCCTTTATAGCTCAACTCATTACTGAATAAACTTAAATTTACTCAGTACGTAGGTCAGGAGGACTGGGTGGGTAAATGCTACAGAGTTAATAAAGTGCTCGGACATGTTCTGTCAAAACGAGGTCATGTGACCTCTCCACGTTTGTATCTCGACTTATTACTGAATACACTTAGAGATACAAGGTGCATATGGTTAGAAGGATAGGTGGGGGAATTGTACAGCGATATAGCATGTTCTGACATGTTCTGAAAGACGAGGACACGTGACTCCTCACAGCCAATCAAAACAGCCATTTTTTATATCTCAACTCGCTACTGAATAAAGCTACGAGGTGATGTGGGTCAGGAGGTCGGTGTGGGTGAATTCTACAGAGTTATAACGTGTTCAGACATGTTCTGCCGAGCGATGTCATGTGACCCACCCAGCCATGGTTAATAAGCATATAAAAACATGTGAAAAACGTAAATTCAAATAAAGTTTATTATCGTCACGAAGATTTCGACATACTTCTTAGGGTAAGCAGTCCCTGTAGATCTCGGTATCAATGTGTACGTAACAATTGTGAAACGTAAAGAAGACATGGTAGTTGACATACGGGAGGGTAGCATTGGCAGTAGCTACCACACCAAGCATTGCGTCTTTATGTACTATTATACATTTAGAAAGTTAAGTTGATATAGCTACCCATATATATATATATATATATATATATATATATATATATATATATATATATATATATATATATATATATATATTGGCCCATACTGGCGTGTTCCTCTTCACCTCCCTTATACGACCATTATGGTTTATATGCGTAGTGCGTGTGTACTAGTGCGCTTGAGAATAGCAAATTCTGCAAGATCGCCTGCCACGTGTGCACGCTAATCCAAATAGGCCAAGCACGCTGCACACTAGGTATGGAGCTGGCATCCTTTGGGTACATATTTCCCGAATTGCCTAAATCATTAATACGTATGCATTTCGCTCCATCTTTGGGCGAATCTAAACATAAATTTCACCAGAATTCTAAATCCGTTTTCCAAATTAAAGAATTATTATAAAATTATGAAGAGGAAACCTCAGAAACAAATAATAATAATAAATAATAATACATTTTTTTAAGAATAATAACTAGAAGAAACTTACTGAAGTAACTGTAAATCTGGGAAATCTGGCCATTAAAGAATAGTATACAGCCTCTTTTTACATTTGACAATTGACAATTTCTGGGCAAATGGAGTTGATTTCTGCCAAACACAAAAATGGTAAGTTTGATGACTAAGGAGTAAACTTGACCTTGAGGTCGGATCACTCTGAAACCATCACCATTGGATCCGGAGTAGCGCGGATCGACCGGTTGGGTACTGGCCATCCCAGCCCAGCTGGATATGGGCCGCCCGTCCTGGATTCGTTCCTATAAGCATGCCCCACTGGGTTGAGCAATAAGCGTGTATAAGCCTATGAGGGAGATTTCGTTGTCAAAACGATTAAGTTCATTAAAACGCATAGCGTGCATGTGCACGCGTGTCGCTGTGTTAGCAGAGCGCGTATAGCGTCACCAAGAGCGACTCGTGCTTTTAGTGTACCGAGCGGGTGCTTTGTAATGCCTAATAATTAACCGTTCTCGTTCAGTCTGGCATTAATCAAGACCAGAATTCGACGAGCTTTTCAAATATGTAAACCGTTTAAAAATCGGTACAGAAATGGCTGAGTTATCGCCGTTTTCCCCCTTTCAAAATATACTCGAAATATAGGAATAACGTCGTAAATACGGATATATACGTATCTAGATAATAAGTGATGTGTGGGCACGTGACCCCCTGACGTCATAGTACGCATCTATATCTATTGCAATAATTAGATAATCGTGTACACGTCATGAGTTTCTAGCCCGCTGATTGGTTGGTTCAGCTAAATTTTATTGGTTGAGGCGGCCAGTCCTGACGTTTCAGCAGGTATAAAAAGGGATGATTTCGCCATTGGCTGTGTGAGCTCACTACAAGATTTGTTTACCTGCCAACTGATGTGTTTCCTGGTGGTGCATAGCTTGCATTAGAAGTATTCTATACATTTTCCTGGTTCCTGAAACGGATCCATTTTTCCCCTCGTCCCAGCAGCAACAGGATTTTGAAGGAAGGTTCGTTTAAAGAAAAGCAGTTCCGAGAGACGGGATCTACTCATGCAAACGCAGGATGAAGTCACACATGCAGGACCGGTGCGAGGTCTATTATAGTATTTAATATGTTATTATTCCGAGGGGGATCGTCTGCATGTGTAGAATGAGTACATGCGGTCACACATGTACGTAATACTCTATCTTAAAGAGAGGTGGCGTGAGATAAAACAGCTGAAATAATCAATGTTATGTAGTCTTGCAGCCCTCACTGTCAAACAGGGGGTTCTCCTAAGTGAAATAATGAAGAAAAATATGTAATTACCAGTATTCGTAAATTTGTGGTGTTAGTTTTCGTAAATTTGTGGTGTTGCAATTCTTTCTTATAACTGGAGATATCTTGACCAAACTGCATGGGTGATCACCCCTAGGGGTCATCTAGAAATGTGAACAATTTGGGGTCAAAATTTCAAATGGCAAGTTCACAGCGACAGGATTGATCACAATTATCACGATTTAATAATAATACAGGCCTTTCTAATCTCGTCCGTTTGCAGACCAAGAGAGGACTATTTTTGAAAATTGACCACTGGAATGACTGGCTCGATAAACGAGGCAGTCACTCCAGTGGTAAGTTTTCAAGGATAGTCTTCTCTTGCTCTGTAATTACACGTACCAGATCTTCCATTTTAATTTTTCCTGGGTTTTTTTTAATCACATGGAAATTATCTAATTTCATTTTCCAGATTTATTCATTCAGACTGCCCTCCCCTCTACCTCGATTAAGGGTGGCCCACCCCTTATGGCATGGATGCACACACTCTACCCCCTCCAAACACCCCTAGGGAGTCCTGGGGACTGATTAGAAAATTGTAAAAAAAACAACTACACGCTTGGGGTGACATTTGGAGTACTAGTTGGGAAAGGGTTATAAGATGTTGGTTCTCGGGTTGGTTGTTCACGATTATTTCACATAGAAATGTGTACATTAAAATGTTTCCAGGGTTTTCATGATTCTGCTGAATGTAAATCCCAGCATTCATCACTCAAGTTGCTGCCGGTTTGCTTGCATCTATCTCGGACGTGGCGTTTCGCTTTGTTTTATATTTCCGACAACCTAAATGTATTTTCTCTTTACCTTTAGCAGTTATCGAAACAAGACTATTTTTGAAAATGTACCACTGAACTGACTGGCGCGGTAACCGAACCAGTCATTCCATCGAAAATTTTCAAATATAAATTTCTCTCGAACTGTAAATGAACATCTGAGAGTGTGCATAGAACAGTGCTTGAATTGCAAAAAAAATTACCATTATATAACAACATTCGCAATCAACCTATTATTTCAAATAGCAACAGGTTTTAATTCTATGTTTTTGCCCAGGATATTTCTTTTACAAACACTAGATATTCTGTTCTCTAGTTTTCCTGTTTCTTGTTTATTTAATCACATGGAAATTATCTAAATTTAATTAATTTTATTTGATAACATTGACAATGATTTTCATCTCTTAATATTTTTATTTCATAATTCTCACCTGAGTTCATTTTATAGATTTAATTATACAGACTGCCCTCCACCCCCTATCAGGGGTATCCACCCCACCACACCTCATTTCGCATGGATGCACACTCGCCATGCCATCCAATTCTTCTCCCATCCAAATACCCCTGGAGGTGAGATCAGAAATTTTGAAAAACTTCAACCCTGGAGAGAGTATTTAGGCTGCAATGGGGGTGGGGGAGGGTGTATGGGGTGGGTCCCTGGGTTAAGACTTTGGATAATTAGGCGGTCCTAGGATCCTCCCCCGGGAAAATTCTGATAATTTGACTCTGAGTGGCCATTTCAGACAATATTTCTAATAAATGGGCTTAATAATGTGTGGTGGGGCACTGGCGGGGTAGCTGGAATCTTGGTTCCAACACCCGTGTTTAGTGGGGCTTTTGTGGGAGGCCTTGCGGGGGGTGGGGTGGGTGGGTGGGTGGCATGGTGGTGGCGGCGGAATTGTTTTTCCTCCTGATTCGATGAGAATGCAAACTTAATCTCTGACCCACTGTGGAAGCCCCTGAGTCCCCATCCTACCCCTAATTAAAATAAGAACCCCCCCCCCCCTTCCACCCACTCTTACACTGCATCCAACACTTACACCCGCCAACAACAGTTCATTAGGCAGCAACAGGCACCGCATACACCCCGAGCAGCATCATAATTTTTTTATTTTTCAGTTTTAACGCTTATTTAGAGCAACCCTTCGGGGAAGCAACGCAACCCTTCGGGGAAGCACCTCTAAGAGCGAGTCATGGCCCAAATACATCTCGGTGTAAGCGGCCAATAAACCAACTAAAACAAACAAATCGAGAGCATCATCGGCCAGGGGCCGAACAGTCGGGATCTGCCTGCAGCGCCCACCGGCAATTCAGTTATTAAGCATTCACCTCTGTTTCGGTCAGTTTCTCTCCCGTGGTAGAGCAGCAGTTTCCCACCCACCGCAACCTAAACTTTGTAAGCTTCCGGACGTTCGTTCGTTCGGGGGGGGGGGGGCAGTTTTGGAACTTTGAATAATATTGTTCACATCTAATTAAGAACCAACAACGGACAATATTGCGGTGGGGCCTTCTACGGCCTAAAACGTGATTCTTCAGATGTAGAGGCTGCGATGTTCTTTGGTGGATGACTCACCAGATCTGCCAGCCACGCCAAAAAGTGGATATTAAACCACCACGCTGAATGTCGTGTGTGTCTCTTTTAACTTTGTGACCGCAGCAAGTACACTTTGCCCGGTACGTCTTAAGAGCTACCTGACGTACCCCGCACCGTTAAGCTTAGTTATGTATCTGCAATCGTATTAAACACCCCCCCCCCCCTGATAAAGGGTTGTTCTTAACCTTCATCCTACCGTTATTGAACGGAACCTTTCTCATCGCAGTAATGTTATCATAGAACTTACTAACCGTTCGTTAGACATTCTTATATTGTGATTACCGTCCAGAGTTCGCACTGCTCCCGTCCTGGATCAGCATGCGGGAATCCTGTCTGTGGGAATCTACAAGCAGAAACTTTCCGGCTTTCAGAGAACGTGTCAACTCACGTCACTCCAACGGTGACGTATCAATTTCAGTAACATGATAGCCCGTCCTTAAGAATGGCTACCGAGTATTCAAGTAACTCTATATAACATTCTCAATTCATCCGTTAATTACAACTTTAATTATTGACTAAAAGGCACCGTAACAGTCTTAGGACCGCTAGTTATAATTTCTTTATCTGTTCATAGTTATTTTTATTTTACTGTAAGGTGTTTTCATTAACCGCATCGTAATAAGTCTATCAACCTGTATTACTATTATTATTCTGATCATTTCACATTGTTATTAATTGTATTTGGTTAGTTTAGTATATGACTAGTAGCCATCCGTTGATATGTTTTGTTTATTTATAGAAAACTTAGGACCGCAGTGCATTTAGGAAATACTATACAACAACATTATATACGCATAATTTTCTCCCGCCACCAACACGTTTCACTATGGTCGCTGTCCGTGCTATAACTTGGTTTAGCCCGGCATGCTACCGACTAAACCTGACTATTCAGCTCGATAGGATAGATTTAATATGATTAGAGACAATTTCTTCGTTAGGAGACACATAGTGTACGCCTCTTCTGGTTGTTGTGGTAATCTAGACCCGCACTCTGGCAAAGTTGTGTAAAATTGGCCAATATACCTATAGGGCCTCATATCTATAAAGTTATTGTCTCTCTTCATGTTCCACTAAGCCTTATGGCTTCTTAATTGTTTGGAGATTCCTATCCGCACCATGGACTGATCCGACCCTGGGAAACTATTGGAGGTTTCTGAGCAGCGATGGCCAAGGTGTGGTATCACACACACCTCCCATGTATCTTTTGATACCTAGTAGTTAATTATCCTTGCCAATGTAGGAGGCACTGCGAAAACATATTTTAATTATTGATCTTTACATCCCTTAGAAGATCTTTCCCGCACCGCAGTGCATATTGGGCAACTTGTATATAAACCTAATATGAGGTCAAAAGTTAGCTCCGTAAGACTTGGTGACGGGCGAGATGCCCATCTCCACCGAATTCTGTAAGTATATCTGGGCAAGATGTTGGGATCTGCCATGCCCTCTCGGGAAGAACATTCATGGTGGATATTCGTCTCTCCAACCACTACCGTAACAATGACTCAGTTGCTTAAATCTGCTTGTGTAAAAAGTAGCCATTGTCCTGTGACGTTTTATGTGGTTATGAAGTCGGGCATCTGGATTTTCACCAAGCTCGGATGTCTTGTCTAGTAACATGTACGCGTGCTGTCATCGGAGGTAGATGCTTTCCAAGGCTTCTCATGGGAGGCAGGGCATCTGAACCCTCGGACAGCCATGTTCAAAGATAGATAGGAACCCCGCCAGTTGCGGCCTAACATAGTTCTTGTCTTTAAAACCTTAACTGATAGGTTAGGCATAGCAGAAGGCCCGCAGAAATACAAGTGGCACCAACTAATTCAGTATCTTGGACCTACATAAGACGGTGACGTGGGAATCCCTTGGAAATCGCTCGTCCCGTCTTCATGTAAAACAGCACGCAACATTTTAGTTATAGTTTCACTAGGATGGGCTTTTCTTTACAGCACTTTGGTTGAATATAAGAGTGGCCCTTTCTGGCCAATACTCTCCCCCCCCCCCCGCTTTAAGCGGTGACAGCATTTTCCTGTGACGGAGGCCCGCGTGAGGCTCTTGCCTCTCGCAAGGATCCAGTGATGGCAACGCGCGAGGCTACTACTTCTCACCCAGAAATACAGCATCAGAAGTAATGTCCACGCGAGGCACATAGCCTCTCGCCTCAAATAAAGGATATTTTCCTTTTTTTCCTTTTCAGCAGGTATAATAACTTATATTAAGTTAATTAGTGATCTCGTATGCGGGAGCCTCCTTCACGGGGATACCTCTGCGGACCTGCGAGGCTGTGTGGTACCTCCGGTGGTCCCACATTTAAAAGTTCATCAGGCTGTCTATGTCTTGTATTTTCGTATGCTCATTGTATCTAGCAAACTTGATGGTCTGTTTTAGGTAAATTAATTGTACAGGCTTATTTAGGTTAGGTCACCATTAAATCTTGCAAGTCCATAGATCTAAAAAATTGCTATGGACAGCCATACCGGTGACAACAATTCATGGTGTGAGACTGTTGTGTTTAATGTTCGCGATGATGGTCGCACGGCCCCACCGGAACGAGTGAGTTCCACCGGCCTTAGGAGCTGGTCTTTGTTACCCATAGGGAAGTGTCGCATGAGATCCCGCAACCCCAAAACTGGGAGCTAACCAGTGTCATCACTCGCCGTGCACATGCAGCACGGCGAGTCGACAACAGACACTGGAACAGCCCGACGCTAACCCGTGAGCTACACCGACATACGTGCTATACATCTGGTAAAGTTTTCATGAAAATCAAGGAAAAAGCCCCGAAGCATCAAATAACCTAGAAATCTTCAAAGTTTGTGTGTGGTGCTTTGGATTCAGAATTTAACATTTAATTCAATTTAAGACTCGCAATCATCTTGTATGGGTAAATGGAGGTAATTTAAACGAAAACCTATATCTTGTGACTCTATTGGGTGTTGACCATGAGGTCTGATCATTCCGAAACCGTCACCATTGGATCCGGCATGCATGATATACATTTAGTAAATTTATCATGAAATTCAAAGTAAAAGCCCTGAAGTGTCAAATAATCGAGACAATCTGCAAAGTGTGTGTGGGTCTGCCTTGGATTCGAAATTTAACCTTTCATTCTATCTAAGAATCTCAATCATCCTGTATGGGTAAAGGGAGGTAATCTATGCCAAAAATCGAAACTAGTAATTTTGCTGCCAAAGGGGTACCCTTCAATATTGAATTGTAAAGTTGATAACCAAGGAGTACCCTTCAACCTGGGCTTGGAATCCAGGGGGATGGAAACGTGAAAAGATGTCACAGGGTATATTCTAATATGTCCATTGACCTTCTCTGATGAAGAGAGTTTCATTTCTGCTTAAAACGAAAACTGGTAATTTTGATACCATGCAGCTTAAGCATGTGCGTTTCAGACGAGTCAACACCTTCAGGACACCTAGTGTAACATCCTGGCCCGATCAAAGCTCTAGGTGCAGTCGTCGTTCAAATGCCAATATTGAATTGTAATTTTAATAACCAAGGGGTACCCTTCCACCTGGGCCTGGGATTCAAGGGTAATGGAAACGTGAGAGGATGTCACATGGCATCTTCTATTATGTCCATTAACCTTCTCTGATGAAGGAGAGTTAATTATTGCCAAAAACTAAATTTTTTAATTGTGACGACCAGGCAGTACCCTTCAACTTGAGCACCTGCATTGCAGATCATTCAGCACCTCTAGGACTCTAATTGTAACAACCTGACCAAGTACAGTAGCGATCCGATCAAAAATCTAGGTGTAGTAGCGGTTTAAAGATCAGTACTGAAAATCCCCATACATTTCCAAAGGTGGGTAGCTCAAGAACTATTGGACGAATCTAAGATACAAAAAGAGCACACAATTCCAGCCTGACTAGCAAAAATTGACCAAATTTAGAGTTGATTGGATGAAAACTGTAGGAGAAGATGCGGTCCAAAGTTTTTGAGGAAGAATAAGAAAGAAAGATATAAAAGAAGAAGAAAGATCCTGAGTGATTTTAATAATCTGCGATTGCATCGCAGAATAATAATAATAATAATAATAATATTAATAATAATAATAATAATAATGCGGATGCGGAAATGGCCAATCCACCAAGAGCTTCTGGCAAGACGCGCTCCTGAAAAGAATACCTATATGATTATTCATTGCTCCTCCATAGTTACCGGTGTGACTATCCCTCATACCTTTCGACAAGACTCATCTCTACATCCCTGGAAGTTGTGGAGCATCTTGTGGACCCCACACCCACCACCCTTTTAGTCTGTCGGAGCATACCAGAGGTCAAGTTGCCATCCTCGGGCCGCTCAACTCTGCCCCCTGCCACATCTCCATTTCATTTTGATCTGTCTGTCGAGTTTCGTTTCCCCCACCCCTCTTCTCAAAGGCCTGCGAAACTCCATCAGAACCGGCTTCCATCGTTTGTTCTACATTGGGATCTCCTCTCAACCTGGCATTCAATGGGATCAGTACGAGACCGCCCCTGCATTCAACCCCACTTGTACCCTAACACGGTTCTGTCTTCGTCCACCGACAGAGCCACGTCAGTCCCAATTACACCCTATAAAATACTGATGTACCCGCCTTGGAAATCACGAAATAAGTTTCATCGAACATATCCCATTTAGATGCGCTGGTTTAAGTGGCTGCTTGCATGGCACGCCCTTTTTGAACTAACCCTTCTAACACATGATGTGTAGTGTGGGTAGCACCTTTCGCTAAATGCTTTGAAGTCCTTCATCTTCCAACCTTGTATTGACTTCTTATGGTTATGCGTACCCCTCCAACACACACACCCCTCTTTTGTTAAATGATCACTATCCTGGTCGCTTTTGGAGAAGCAGATAATCCCACCGACTACCATCACCTCCATTCCCCGGATGCGGAAAAGGCGAACAATGTTCATATTGTAATCAATCCACTTTGCCGTTCTTTTGGTCCAGAGGCCCCGAGATGATTAGTTCGCCATGTACTGCCATTGAAACAATAATTCTAACATGACCGATGCCACACATGTGTACACTCATATTTGCGATGGTAATTGAACTCATTGAATATCCGGGAAACAATATTATTAGTAAGTCATCTACACACACTCCTTTCCCTGGAATGCACGTTGTGGGTTTATCAGCCATAGTCTCAGATGTAAATATATTGATGCTACCGACATGGATGGGTGGGACCATCAAACAGTACCTCTTCCTCTTCCACAGCCGTCAGTAGTAATTTCCGCGCCCCAACACGGGAAATGTCTTTGTTACTCACAACTGATGATAAAAAGTTATTGTTGTATTGTTGTATTGGTGGAGAAACAGTTCTTATTCTTCGTCAAAACCTTTACACCGCATCTCCTACAGTTTTCATCCGATCAACTCCAAAATTTTTCAACTTCTGCTACCAGTCGTGGAATCGTGTGCTTGTCAAGAGCGTGTGTCTAAGGGTTTTCGAGAAATATTTATATGTACAAATATATCAAAATATTAATATCTCCCATGGGGTCAATGTCATTCGTGGGTAAAAATGTCCAATTTTCATGTATGCCATAAGTAACCTCCATTTCAGCGTACAACATAAAGGAGCGTGTTAGAAGACACACTATTTAATCCTTTAGGGTCAATGTGACCTTTTTATTGGTTTCCTAGAAATCAGCCTTGCATTCCCAATGTAAACCTATTGGAGTTTAGGCTATGGATCTTTGAACTGTTATTACACCTAGACCTTTTATCGGTTCAGCACCAGACATGTTCACTGATTATATAAGAAGAGGAGGCCTTATGCTGTTCTTTATTGGGCAGATTTCGCATATTTAGAGTTACTTCAGTAAGCGTCTTATAGTTAAATAGTATATTGTATGCGACAATTTAGAAGAACTTTCCGCTAATATAACTGTCATGTTGCATGCCACATTTTATTAAATGATAGTAATTAAAACAGTATGCTCTATGCTACTTTAATGATAATATTCCACGCAGAAATTTAAGTACTGTTTAATACATACTCTGTAGATATGTTGCGAGGCGGGACCCGGATGCAGTTGAGATTAATTCTCCTGATTACAACCCTTATATCACGATCCTAAGTTTACATAAAACAATTGGCTTGTCAGGTTCCCACTGTAAACGGAGCTGAAAAAAAGAATTCAGAGTTTTCCTGTGGGAAATTCCTCTTCAAAATAACACCTGTGTATGTGCTACAAGCAGATGCCCCTACTGGACAGGCGCTATTACAGCGTTGCAGAAAAGCAGCTATTTTCTTTACCATCATCATTTCGCTGTTGTGACCTTCTGATGAACACTACTTACCTCCAAATGAGGAAATTACGCCATTACACAAAATAGGCACGTCTATTGCAGTGACACACCGAATGGATAGTGGTACTTATCCAGGCTGTACTCCCTCCTACTCAAGAGATAATGGTATGCATTACCGCTCTATTCAACTTGATGAACATTCGTATTGTGCGACGTGTTCACGCACCATTCCTACTCGACATGTAGGATGACAGCATAATTCACTAAAACCACACGAAGTGTGCGAGATCACACACTCAGGCCCCGCGAGAACTCATTCAGAATCAGCTGGATATAAACCTGTCAGACTCATTCTCACCATCCTATGCACATGCCGTCGATGTCTACCTCGACTGCAAAATCTGTCCGGAAATAAAAACAATATAGTCATTGCAAGCAGACAGTTCGTGTCCTCAGAGGAGCCTTCCATGTTAACATTTATTGCCCGGGAAATGTCCATACCTCGCGAGAAGATAACCAAATTAGCTTTCATTTCGAAGACAGAGGATCTGACTGATGAACAATCACCATCTGCAACTGCCTCTGATGGAGAAGCGTCGCATGTTATCATGCCCAAACTTGTTCAATTACATTCTTCTACTGCGGTAGCTGAAGCTTTTAATCTGTAGCAACGATTCTTTTGGCTGACATCATGGTCAACGTGGGAACCACCAACTGTAGTGACATCTGTTTTGACCCCTGTGGCAGATGCCATCTCAGTACCATGGCAACCAAGAAGTCGTTTGTCATATTCGGCACCTCAGGTATCTTCGACGGCATCAACTTGCCTGATCTCATCTATCGTTGTTTCAGCGCATGTCATCTTCTTCCTGTGAATATCCTTGTAGCCTACAGACGATTTTTTGACCATTATTTATATCACCGGCATGGCATCACTTGATGGAAGAGACAGAAGTTTCACCAGCTACTGATGACCTCTACATTCTTGGATCACTGCATCGTTCAACCGGAACATAGACTGACATCCTTTTCTGCCCTTGTCGTTACTACCTCTCTTGATAATCCAGTGCGTTCAGTG
Organism: Chaetoderma sp. LZ-2023a; assembly: GCA_034401795.1. NCBI lineage: Eukaryota > Metazoa > Mollusca > Caudofoveata > Chaetodermatida > Chaetodermatidae > Chaetoderma > Chaetoderma sp. LZ-2023a. The sequence continues at coordinate 111,629,997 of CM067370.1, read as the reverse complement.
AGGGAACTTACAAGCTACTAGTAAACAAAAAGGCTGCAGTCACACCCTTATAAATATGTTATCTGAACACGTAAAAATTGTATAAGTTTAAATCTTATCTTTATTGTATTAGTTTCCAGACACTTCGATATCCCTTGGTCTGCTCGAACGTAGTTCCATGCAAGTTATTTTACTAAGGACAAAAATAAAGTTATACAGCGGAATCAATGATCCGCTAAAAAGATAAAAATATGCAAACACAAAAGATAAAACCTAGGCCAAAACACCCTCCTCCGAATTAAAACGATTGCTCTCAGGTCGGGAGCTAGGGGGTGTAATGTCGGCCATACATCCACTATACGCATTCGTGTGTACTTCCTCCATGTCGGGTGGCTGGGAGGAAATTACCGCGAATAGCGTACTCTCTTTGCACTAAAGACGGCATACATCTGCTGACATACATTCGAGCAGCCTTTATATATTAGCACAGTTATAACATATATGAAGAAATCACGTTTCCTAATTAGACCATGGCCACACGGTTGACTTCTTGTCATATCCCTCATAGTCTCCTGTCGACAGTGAGGGTCAGGTGAACCGTTCGCATTTCTGAGTCTGAAAAACTTCAATTACTTCCCGTGATAATGGTTCAACCTCACCTGCGCTCCACGTGGACCATTTGTTAGCCACCAATTATTCAGAACATAAAAGTAGAAGTATATAATAAGCGTTTCTATATGATTTTCGTGTGAACACATACTCAGTTCCAAGAAGCCGGCAACGTTAGAAGATGTCCACGCGAGGTGACCAGTTGTGTGCCTGATAAATTACTGTTTACAACTCGATCCATCAGCGGCCCAAATCGACCATTTGGAATCTCTTCGTTACCGAAGGTCAGAATTATTAGTTTAGTCTATTCTTCCGTGAACTCGTTATTTTCAGCGGAAGCTGTATTTTCCACCAACTTTCTGTCAGAAGACGATTCTCAAACGGATCGAGATTTGGATTACCTTATTCGAGCATATTTCAACTCAATATCACATCGCAGTAATGTATGTATAATGTACTATATACCATCCTCGTATCATATTGTTCTGGTGAAAACAGTGGCTTTTCATACACATATCATACATGCACACACATTCTATTGCATAATATTTACTCTTGTATAAATTCTCAATACCATTTAAACAAGTATTGTTTTGTGGTCTATCATCAACTCGTGATCAACTGATATTGATCATACATCGGATATATTCATGTGAGTGGATATTTGAACTCTGGGGACAACCCAAATCTTAGAACTATAAATTGTTGGTGAATCTTCCCTTAGATACCTGCCCGGGTTAATGACATTTGGACATATGGAATAATCATGGTCATTTCTGCATTGTGCAGGTGGGGTCACTTGACCTGTATTTAGTATTTGTTTGTGAAAAGGCCAAAGAGATAGAGAGAGAGAGCGAGAGCGAGAGCGAGAGAGAGAGAGAGAGAGAGAGAGAGAGGGAGAGGGGGAGGGAGAGGGGGGAGAGGGGGGAGGGATGGAGGGGGGGGGAGGGAGGGAGGGAGGGAGGGAGGGAGGGAGAGAGAGAGTGTATCCTGAGAGGGAGGGTTTACAAAGGTGGAGGCTCATTCGGGATATCTGCTGTAAGAGTTGTGATAGCCACACAACAACAACATTTCCATTTATCACCATTACACATAATTATTTGATGAGGAAATTAATTGTACTACTCCGAACAACTGTCACAAATTGAAAGCAATTATACACTAGACAATCAATTATCCAACTCCGGTCAACCATGGCAGATAGTGATAATAATAGATGGGCAGATACTATGGCTATTGTTTCCATAACTTTAGAGGGACGCTATCAATTTGATGAATGGAGGTGGAATTTCTAGCGTTGAAATGGGCTGTTTGTAACAAGTTTCAGGACTAACTTTATGGTGTTCCATTCACAGCTATGACTGATAATTATCCACTACCCTATATTCTGTCGTCTGCCAAGTGTGATGCCATGCATTATAGGTGGGTTGCTGGGCTGTCGACGTATGATTTCCATGTTGTCCGTCGGTTTGGTAAGTCGAATATTGATGCAGATGCTCTGTGTCGAGTTCCACGAGAAAGTGAAGCAATGTCAGATGTAGAGCACGAGAGAAGCATGAATCATATTAATTGTATGTTAGAGCGAGTTCAACCTGGGTCTGTGGATCCAGGATGCATGATTTTGGATGCATCGTTAGAAGGTCAGGAGCAACCTGTGATGCAGTGTCTGACAGCTGATAGTAGCCTTCTGAGTGTGTTGATAGAGGTGGTGCAAGACGTTCTGAAGATTGGAACAATGACAGCAGATTATGTAAAGCAAGTTCAGCAAGAAGATGAACACATTCAATGAGTCAGCCAAATCATCGAGTCGAGGCAGGAGTTATGATGCAATCCAAGTTGGTGAGAGAGGAATCACAACTGGTCAAGGCTATGTTGCGTCACCATAAGTGTTTGGTCTTGGATCATTGTATTTTGCACACAACATCTGTTCTTGTGGATAAAAGTGTCCATCATTTGGTTCTGCCTGCATCCATGAGAAGTAAAGTTTTGCAGGGATGTCATGATGACATTGGTCATTTGGGCTTTGAGAGGGTGATTTCTTTGATAGGTTCTAGATTATATTAGCTCCTCATGGAGAGTGTAGTTCTGGATTATTTCAAGAACTGCAAGAATTGTGTTCTCCGTAAAACACCTGAGCACAAGTCAGCTGCATTGCAACATCTCAGGTCTAGTCGTCCCATAGATTTGGTTTGTGTGGATTTCTTGTCTCTTGAAGCAGATTGTTCTGGGAAAACTGACATCTTGGTTATAACTGACCATTTTACCCGGTTTGCACGAGCAGTTCCTATGCGAAATCAAACTGCCAAGCAACTTGCTGAGGTCTTGTGGAATAATTTCTTCTTAGATTTTGGATTTCCAAGAGTATTACATTCAGACCGTGGGAAGTGTTTTACTGGCAGGTTGTTTGCTGAGTTGCGAAAGTTGACCAATGTCAAAGGTTCTTTCCCGACTCCATATCACCCTATGGAGAACGGGAAATGTGACTATTCAACCGCCCATTGCTTAACATGATGGGAACTTTGGATGAGGAGAAAAAGAGAAACTGCTCAAAACACATGAAATATCTTGTCTTTGCTTATAATTCTACAAAGAATGATGCTAAAGGATTTTCTCTATTTGAGCTGATGTTTCTCCGCCAGCCAAGGTTACCAATTGACCTATTGTTCAGTTGGAGATCATAATGAAGAACAGTCTTAATACAAATATGTTAGAGCCTTCGCAAACCAATTAACCCATGTCAGCCATACTGCACTGGATTGCGCTAGTAAGCATGAATCTCTAAAAAAGAAATGTTATGACAGGAAAATGGAGTTTTCGACATTAAATGTTGGTGACAGGGTTTTGGTCAAGAATGCTAACATCCGCGGAAAGTGTAAATTGGCTAAGTTATGGTGTGAAGATGTTTACATTATGAAGAAACAACTTGGAGGTGATGACTCTCCAGTCTATGTAGTCGCACGTGGAGATGGTAAAGGCTCATCTAGAATACTTCACAGAAACTTACGTCTTCCCTGTGGATTTCTTCCATTGTCAACTCTTGAGAAATGTGCAAGGTGGCCGACTCATCCTTGGCGTAGTGCTAATAAGGTCTTGATGTTGATCCTGAGGTTCACATTGAGCCTCTTGAATCGGATAGTAGTGATTCGACGATGCAGTACCTTGCTAGAGGTATTGTAGCTCAAGATGTAGATGAGGCTGACATGTGTGAATCAACTGATACTGGCTGTGATCATGGCTATTCTCGTTCAAGGCGTTCAAGGAGGCCACCCAAGCACTTAAGTTATTTCAAGCGTGGAGAGCCTGAATATGCTTAATGTCTCCGTAGTATTAATGTTGACAACACAGTTATTTTCTTGTATATATCTTTTCATTTCTAGTATTAATCATTTGTTTATTATTCTTGCTCGGTTTTGTGCGTTATAATGTTGTATTTAATGTTGTATCATTTGGCCTGTTTTGGTACCATTATGTTTTGATGTTGAAGAGGATTGATCGTGAACAAGGCGTTGTGAGGACGAAAGCTTTGGATTTCTATGTCGACTTGTTCGAGCACTGAGTCAAATATCTCTATCTTATGTTTATAGTTATTCTACTAATAGTAGAAACTTGTTTGTGGAATATAGCACATGATACTTCCACTGCAGTTGCTGAGGTTGAGTTGTTGAGTTGTCTAATGCACAAGATATATTGGTCCTTATAGAAGTTTGGCGGTGGTTCACCAAATGAATTATTTCCAATTGGTTGCTGTTCATGGGCACACGATGCTATGATCTAATGTTGCACTTGCATGCGTCATCCAAAAGATGTTGGTTTCTACTAACAACATGGTGTTCGTAATACATTGGTCATTTGCGCAAGGTGGGTGCTTGTTTTAGATTGACATCAGATGTCACAGTTGTGAGTGAGCGGCTAATAAGCTGAGGTGAAGTAATGTTGTGTCAATTGTCTCTAAAGTTGCCAATGGGATGGGGTGACAGGTCCAGTTCAAGATGTTTAACTTAAATTCTGTCTGCAAGCTTAGTGCTGTGGCATTTCAAATTGTGGGGTCACAATTTTGTGAGTGAGGGGAGTATGTAGCCCATTGTATATACTAGCTTAGTATTGTAGCTGTAGTTTCGGGAATTCATGTTGTTTTTCCCTATTAATGTCATCAAGCGTTTGTGTCATCGATGATAACATACTGGCTGATTAGTCTAACACATGGCCATTCTATCTGAAAGTTTGCTTCGGCTGACCAGAGTATCGGGCCTGTTTCATGCTTAGCTAATTTTTATGTCTTCCTAATCACCGACTGCAGTATGGAATTTAAGTAACAGGCCATGAGCCAGGGATTAAACCCGGCACATGGCAGCTTTATCGATAAACCAATCTAACAACTCTAATTTCTGTACATGTCCAAATTTCCACACTTCTAATACTGAACTAACTTGTTGCAAATGTTTTAACCCGCCTCAGCCATAAATGCCTGGCATCCCAGATCCAAGTATTGACGTAATCAATGACACCATTGTTTTCCCCACTTTATAACAATATTATTATTTTACAATTCATCACCATTATCCATCCATATATTAACTAGTATCCAATGCAACTTATCCTGGCTTTTGAGACATAAGGGTAGTGTGGCATTTGCGAGTCATTCTACTTCGTCAAGACTTCTGGTACCCCTCATATGGGAGGGGAAAAGGAACTGTAAGTGAGATCTGCGGAGAGTTGATGCGAGCGTGAGCTACAGTAATGATGTAGAGATAGGGATGTAAGTCAATAGGCCAGCAGGCCTGTGGAGAAAACCATATTTTATGAAGTCAACTAAACTGTAAGTGGAAGGAAAAGAGTTTGAAAAGTTACGACGACAAAGGAAGTGTTTTTATCCTTTCTACCTCGAGAACTGTTGCTATATAAGAATCATCTGTTTGTGAGTCAGTAACATTTCACCTGTCTATTAGATCCACTGTGTTTATGAACCAGTAACATTTCACCTGTCTATTAGAACCACCGTGTTTGTGACCCAGTAACATACCACCTGTATTTAACGACCACTCTGCTTGTGCACCAGTAACATTCCCATTCCACCTGTCTATAAGAACCAGTGTAGCGCGGATCGGCCGGACAGGTACGAACCATTCCAGCTCGGCTGGGTATGGGACGGCTGGTCCGGGTACGTTCTGAGCACGTCCCTCTTAGTAGGATGGTACACGTATATAGAGCCGTCCGTGAGGTGGCACAGCGCGCATGCGTGCGCATCAGAGCTTCCCTGACAACACGTGTGAGCGTTGGGCGAGAATGCATACTAAAATGTACTGAGTTGGTGCATGTAACTTCTTTAAATTATGTTATGCTCGTCATTCTTCTCGTCATTCTATTAAACGAGGAATTCAGAACTGTAAACCATTTTAAAATCGGTTCAGAAATGGCCGAGTTATCCTTATTTTTCTGCTTAAACTATGCCCAAAATATTGGAAACGTCATAAGCGCGTCTATATACTAATTGAATGGGGAGGAGGTTTCTCACGTGATAATGTCATTGCCATTCCAGCTCGCGCGCTAATTGGATACAGACCGCGCATTGATTGGCTGAGCGTTCTCGATACGACGTCATGAGGAGTATAAAAGGTGTGAAGAACTGAGAATCGAGACCCACACTTCGGCGAGGAAGAAGGTGGTCGGTTGTGTGGCCAGAGCAGTACAAGACGTGGGCAACTGCTTACTGACTGTGGTTACCATACAACCGCAGCGGTGCCTCTCGGATTTCAGCTCTTAGTCTCTGGCACACGACCGCCGCATCCGCATCTAAGATTGTGTATGCTCTCGGAAGGATATCACTGGAGGGCAAATAAAAAAATCTAAAAAGAAGGAACCCTCACTTCTAACAACATCAGAGGAGTCTTCCTGCAGATGGGCATTGCGGCTCCAATGTGAAGAACTCGTAGTATGTGGAACGAGTGGTGATTCTTGGTGGATGACTCGCCAGATCTGCCGAACCACACCGAAAAGTGGTAATCAAAATCCGCATGTATTGTGTATAACATTTAACGTTTAGACCACAGTCTAGTGGGACTTTGCCTGGTGCGCCGCACGAGCTATGCGGTGCATCATGTGCTGCGTACAAGGAAGATGCACACGCATTATTATTTAACATTCAACTGTAGCCCTTCATTACTACAGGGCAGCTTTCAACTTCCGTTACAGTATGGAACCTTTTGTCATACTGTTTAAATAATATGACTATCTAGTGAACATCTGCAACCACAATCATTCTTCTTCACCGTCTTTGAGAGTGAGCCGCATCAACAGTTGCCTTCGGATATCTGCACAGCAGCTACAGAATCTACCCATCTCGCGTTCCTCATGCAGGACGTATCATGTACCGTGATCTATGAACTTTCTCCATACCGATGACTAATAGGTACTCATCTAACTGTACGAAAGTATTATTGTATTTTGCGTTCAGAGGTACTGATGACTAATAGGTCCCAACCGGTCGTCCGAGACCGTATTTTACAGTTTATTTTTTACTGTATATATTGTCCTTGTTTTGTGCTGATGACTAACAAGCACCGCAATGTCAGGTGAATTTAGTTATTGTCAATTCTGTGATAGTTAGTTATGTATATGGCAGCAGCCATCCTAGTTACTTGTTTTGTTTATTTTATATAAAATAATAGGACCGCAATACACTAGGCTACACTATACATCAACATCAAACCGCATCACCTTTGCCCCAGCATTACTTTTTCACTGAGGTCACTGTTCAGGTTCTCACTAAGCGAACCTGACATGGGATCAACACAATCTGGCTATTCTAGCTCGATAGCATAGGCTTAGCATAGGTTTAGAAGTAGCTAGGAATCGTCGCTCGTTATGAGTCATTTATGTAAGCCTCTTTTTCGGCTGTAGTGGATATGTAGCACCGCACGCCGACTAGGTGGTATAAATTGGCCATCTACCTTAAGGCCTCCTTATTAATATATGAGTGATTGTTACTTCCTACGTTCCTCCACCTGTCTTATAATTGTCTGGACCTCCCTCCGACACATTGGTCCGACCCAACTCTGGAAACTTTGGAGTTTCCGAGCGATGAAGACTAAAGTGTCGATTCCGCACACACTCCCCCAGTATCTTCGGATACCGGTTAGCATAAATATCCATGCCACAGTTGGAAGCACTGCGAAAACATTATATTATATTTAGCGGCCAGCAGTGCATCTCTGGGCATTCTTAACATAAACATAACAACAGGTAAAATCTTAGTCCCCGGGATCAGATCATACATGGTCCTCACACACCAGGTGACGGACGGGACACGGATCTCCCTCTAACTCTTCACAGTGACCGGGACTGGTCTTAGAACCCACCATGCCTTCACGGGAAGTTCATTCTAGTTGGATATCCGTCTCCTTATGCCCACGCTTTTCAAATGCTTTTGTAAATATGCCTTATACTAGTGATGTATGTGGGTGCGGTGCGATCAGTAACGCGATCGTTAAATGATTCAGAAGCTGCCGCACCGTGACATGTCCGCTCGCTGTTTTTCTAATGGGGATGCTCCATAAGGTGACCATATGGGAACCGAGCATTTCCGCCAGTCAGGCATGTATCAAAAAGATAGGTTCTACTTGCCACTAGCGACCAAATCTTGGAACATGGACCTAACAACTAAAGGTTAGTTTATGAACTGTTTGTGAACCAGTAACATTTCACTGTCTATTAGAACCACCTTGTTTGCGAAGCAGCACCATTTCACCTGTATTTAAGGACCACTGCATTTCGAACCAGTCTAGTAGAACACCGGTGTTTCCGAACAAGCAACAATTCAGCTGTCTATAAGAACCACCGTGTTTGTGAACCATTAACATTTACCTGTACCTAAGAGCCACTGAGTTGGAAAACCATCACAGGGCGCTACATCCTCGTGAGGATTGTGGGATCTCTATTGCCACAAGTTGGATTACATGTTTACTACGTCACATCGGGTCTTACGTTCCACTTCCAATTGGATTACTGTGTATTAAGCCATACTGTGCCCTATGTGCTGTGTTCCATTGGATTAGGCTTTTATTACATCACATCGAGTTCTATGTTCCGCTTTCAATTGGATTATGTGTTTATTAAGCCATACTGTGTGCCAGGTACTAGCTCCATTTGGATTACCTTATTAGTGCTTATTTCAGCACCCGATCACATCTCAGTAATGTATGTATAATGTATTATATACCATCCTCGTATCATATTGTTCTGGTGAAAACAGTGACTTTTCATACACATATCATACATGCACACACATTCTATTGCATAATATTTAGGGAGGAAGGGAGGGAGGGAGGGAGGGAGGGAGGGAGGGAGGGAGGGAGGGAGGGAGGGAGGGAGGGAATGAGAGAGCGAGAGAGAGAGAGAGAGAGAGAGTCCTGTGAGGGAGGGGTTACACTTAGGTCAACATCCGGTTATGCGGATTTCCATATCCGTAAGCGATCCAGGAAAAACGATAGACCTGTCCGAATTCTTTCGTCGGTCATTTCAATGAGATCCCCTATAATTAATCGGTCTGGCCGGCCATTCTAATTAGTGCTTAATAAATGTGTCCACTAAAATCGATTATGAGACTTCTCTGTGAAGTTTGGAAGCTTGTTTCTCCACAAGAACATTTCTAGTTGTCCAAATCCACCCACCAAATTTGAGTTCTCGCGGATTTGTGTCACTCAGTTGGCGTCATAGGAGAACTTCATCTGAACTGTGATAGTCCAATATATACGATATGAATGTATAGGACCTATGCATCTTCTGTGCTTTTTTGTTTTGTATGCCAATCAGTTCAGCGACCCATTATCACTGATGAGTTTGTGTCTCATTATGCTTTCTTCATAGCATTTTTGGCTGTATGCAAGGGAATCTTACTCCTATCCCTTGCCTAGACCATATTTGTTTGCTGAAATGTTAAGATGTGATACATTCTCATTATTATTGTCAGGCAATATATTAAAAGCCATTCTGCCATCGACTGACCGTTATCCCCCGCCGCTTATTTGTATTGTGGTTTGTGAGGATTGTGGAAATACGACGTTGTTTCATAGATTGGCATTAGTGGGATTGTATACGGATCTCTATTCTATTTCTCTGAGAATAATGCATTCTTATTACTTCACTGGAATCTGTTATTTGAATAGATGAATCCGGTCTATCGATCAATCATATGATGTCACAATCAACTGCGTCACATATAGGCTGACGTCATACTCAATTACGTCAAGAATGATGCAATTAAGTCCCTCATAAATGCTTAATAGTCCGTCGAGCTGTACGAATTATATGTGTTTTCTATTTAATAAACATTATGTTGAATGTTTTGAAACTATTTTGGACTGGGCGCTGTTGCTGCTATAGCCAGCAACATAACTCAGTCAATTAGTTGCAAAATATTCAACAGCCGACCTACCTGTATAGTTAACTTTAAAATGGAATTGTGGGAACTTAGGGTTCAAAGTATAAAATCGATATCACCACTCAACGCATGAGTGGAGCTTATCTAGAGATAGGGCATAACGAAAACTGGATTCATCTATTATCTAAATGGGCCCGTGTATAATTACTCATCTGTCTGCTGTCTCGGATCATGATCCTGTAACAGGACCACGGCCATCTGTGGTGCAATAAAATCCCAAGAAGTCTCTGCAATACTAATTAATGATTGCAATCTCAATACATGACTTGAATGATCTGTGGTTCAAATCATTTACTATTTTAATGTGTACTATTCCTGCAATGGGCTATGACATTAATTCTCAAACCCTTGACACGTCTGAAAAGTGTATAGGCCCTAAGGTTAGGTTCACCTTACTGTTTCACGAGCTAATCCAATGTTTCGACACCCCATCGTATTTGAATTGCTTTCTATGTTTAATTGACCTTTATTGCGATGGCTATGATAAGTGAAATTCCTGGAAGTAATCGGGTATCTCGATATGTTGATTTATAAGTCAGCGGAAAAGATAGCGTTCGCAATGGACAATCCTGTTCATGACAAATACACTCGATATCGCTGTATATCAGTGATAGCCGATAAATCTTAATTTCAAAGCTGATATCTGTAATTTTCTCTCATCTATGATGAAAAGTAAACATCTGGTATTTTGTTGGAGATAAATAATGACAGTGATGTATTTTATCTAGAACAAGGACTGCGATAACAGTTGCTCTGCTTAGCACATTGCATACCAAAGACCGAAATAGCATTTATAAGATAGGAACTAGTTTGTTGAATATTTAAGAAAATTATCTGACTGAAACCGTTGCTACATACGCTTATAAAACGTCCCGGTGAAGTAGTTCCAAATCATTTAACAGTTTTCAGTAGAATTATCTTGGAACTGATATTCTGGCAATTCAGGGTTCAAAGGGTTAAGCTGTATGTCTGTAATACGATAATGCAAATAGCAGTGTAATATACGAATATACATTAAA
>CM067370.1:111608954-111613954 GCA_034401795.1 Chaetoderma sp. LZ-2023a | reverse complement strand
CTGAAAGAAGTTGAGGAGACGGGAACGATAGGATGTGGATATGGCTGCAACTCAAATTAGATTATTGGGATTGGATAATGGCAAACCATAGTGGTAATCTCTCCGGATTGAACATAACGCTCACATGTCTGCTTTTGGCCAAACGTGATCAATAGCATCAATATACCAGTGATCAAGTTATGATCAAAATTCATATGTATGACTTGGTCAAAGTTGCACGTTGCTCAGTCACCACCAGAGCTCCTCATTAACCGACCACAATAATATTGTTGATCTGTCTAATGACGTTGAAGTCATAATGGGAAAAATCACGGCAGATTAACCCAGATATGCATCGATTCAAATTCTAGCAGTTAAGGTTAAACAGTTCCAATCTCTCTTTCAAAAGACAAGAGATGTTTAAGCTTCTTTACCAGAACCAGACAATCAGCCTATCTGGGAATGATACTACTTCATGGTTAATCTGCATGTGGTAGAGAAAATTCTGTGAATGAAACTATGAAAACACTGAAAACTTTAATCATTCATTTGTTACAGAAAAAACGGAGTATGTAAGTTGATATCGATATAGTATGAATGGAGTAGTGAATTGACGCTATAATTTATTACATTTTAAAAGCGCCAGTGATGCGTTACAAGCATGGATATAGTATCTCAGTAAATTAATACATAAATAAGCGGAAAGAAAATTATTTTTGGAAATTTGATGATTGAAATTTTAATCATTCAGCCATTAATTTTCATTAGAGGCAATCACCAAATAGCATAGTAAACTTAAAACCAATTTGAATGCTTTAATTCAAGGATTATGCATTACAAGTTCAATAGTATTTTAATAGCGAGTTGGCCGCTAGTCGGTAGGATAATAATAGCGAAATTTACTGGGTAATTCAAAAGACTGATGAGCCGCTCAACCAATCTAGAACTTACGTTATGAATTGGTTGATTAGTTACTCAGGCCCTGGAACTCGAAACTAAATAATTGTGCATGATCATTACTGAATGATTGTTGGTTATTTGAACTTGGACAAGTGACGTAATAACAACAAAATGAAACAAATATCCAATCAATTTAAATAGAAATATTTCAATAATAAATATGAAAATTTACTTATAGAATATTTTAAAATTTAGTTACATAAGTAAAAATTTGGATATTCTCTGCACCACGCGAGGTGGTCGGTGTGTATGGTAAATAATTTGGAGAAATCACAGTTAAAAGTTAGATACCTTGAATATGCTGAATACAGAAGTCCGGTCACGGAATGAAGGCGAACAGATGACGATCTAATCTGTCGTGGCGCCGGAAGTGAAAATACACTTGAAGAAACGGATGACGAATCCGGAAGAATGTTCTGTATTCCGAAATAGAAACGATAAGATCGAAGGCACTAAGATGATTCGTGTGGTAACGTGGCTTAGTTACCGATACAGAAGATCGCGGCCGAAAGATGGCGGAGAATCGAAAAGATGACAGCAATCGCTAATAAAGTCTGAAGATTTCAGAAGGATGAAAGCGTCGTGAAGATGACGAGATTGATGACATCACAGGTAGAAAAGATAGACTTCTACCTACCCAAACAAGGCACCAGGTTCCGCTTGCTTTGGGATTTGGTCGGAAGATGACTAGATTCATGACGTCACGGTTAGAGAATTTAGACTACTACCCACTCAAGCAAGGCACCAGGTTCCGCTTGCTTTGGGATTTGGTATGAAGGTGATTAGATTGATGACGTCACTGGTAGAGCATTTAGACTACTACCCATCCAAAGGAGGCAATAGAGCTCCCTCTCACTTTGGGATTTTGCCGGGAGATGGACATCACTATTCAGATAAAATTGACTGATGGCTGATATGACGATGATCACATTAAGACGATGGCAAAAACGAGACGACACAGGCACACTATTGCTTTAACATTTTTACATGTTGAGTTCGTGGACTCTTGAAATAAGCGGCTCCTGGATGACGTGTGAACCGCTTAGAGATATGTTTCGAACTGATGCGTGGGAGATTTTCCCACCAAAACACTGTCACGTTGTTGATGAACGAGCACGTGGTGTGTTGTATAAATGCGCCGACGCTCATATAATGCCTAAAGATGGTAACAATCTTATCATATAAAAATTTGATAAAACTCACTAGAAAATAGAATCCTAAAAATAATAATTATACAAGAAAAGTTAATAATTATTAAATTAAATTGACCAATATAATAACATCTAGAGGAACTATTTCCCAATCATAATGGCGCCGATCATGTGCAATGATTATGTCATGTTAATTTCAAGTAATATTGATGCCTGGTCCACCGTACAAACATCGACTTCAAAATCACTAGATCGATCAATAGTTCACCGAGTTACATAGTGGGATGGACTTAGGCCGCTAGGACAGATCGTACAATTCTATATTCTGTGTTAATTAGTTAAAGCCAGTAGCCTAATTAGCATATGAATTGGGAACTATCTGATCAGATGTTTATTTCATGATCATAGGTATGGAATACATGGACAGTGGAGCGGGAATAAATGGTAATACTGGATTAACCCATCATATCCATGTTCCCTAAACTAATTAAAGCATTAATAGTCTGACGTCACACATATACTGTGACGTCACACATCATACAACATATAGAGCGTTTGAAGATCAAAACATCTACCCTCGAGCATGTAATGGGTCTACATATATACTGATAACATTTTAATGTTTTGACAAACTTCACTGAGGGCAGGGTTCTCGGAAATTGCGAGACAGAGTGAGTGATGATTATGTCAAACATATTAATTTAATCGAACAGACTGTATTTCACTGCAAAAATACATAAATTCGATGTGTTTATTGACGGATGATTCATTATTAAATCTTCACCCAGATAAGTGCAAATATATGCGAATCTCTAGTAAAACATAACCACACTCCTATACAATGAACTCATGCAGCCATACTTTAACATACTCCCCTGCTGAAAAAGATATTGGTGTAATAATCAATGAAAAGCTAAATTTCGACCAGCACATGAATAAAAAGATAAACAAAGCAAACCAAATAATGGGATTAATTCGACGTACGTTTAGCTATATAGATAAATATAATTTTACCCACCTATTCAAGCCCCTCGTTAGACCACATATTGAATAATTATGCTAATGTTGTCTGGGACCCACATTTAAAACCCCCCACAGAAATGATGTACAAAATGTCCAAAGACAAGCCACCAAGCTCGTTCCTGGTCTACGCCATCTATCATACAGCGAACGCCTACAAACCTTGAAACTTCCAACCTTGTCATTTCGTAGATTACGCGGCGATATGATAGAGATTTAAAAACATCTCAAAAACAAATATCACCAAGGAACATCAAACTTCATTGAACTTCAGAACACATATATTAACACAAAAGGCCATAGCTTAAAACTCATGAAAGTTAGACCCAGACTAGACATAAGGAAGTACTCCTTCCCATTACAGTACACTGATCATTGGAATAAACTCTCTGAACATGTCATCAGCGCACCGTCAATTAATTCTTTTAAACATAGATTGGACACACTTTGGGAAAGTCACCCTATGCGCTTTAACTTTGAAGCTAAACCTACACGTATTTCTAATTCTACTTCAATACTAGTTGACTGATGTGAAACTGTTATTCCTGACGTTAGAGGCCCTATGGCCTGCTGTCAGATGTCCTTTCATTGTATCATTCAATCAAGTCAAATTTAACCCTCAGTCTTGTCGTAAGATCATCAAGGTTTATGCTCTGGGACAAGATCACTGGGAAAAATTTAGCCAAGATACCTAAATTAACTGAAATCTATGCTAGCTATACACATAGGCATGCCTGTACGCGTCATTAGAGTCATTCGAGTAATTACGCGTACCATTATAGAAATGGAGGTGGCTGCAAAACAAAACTATGTCTATTTTAATACCGAGTGCTAGTAAGACCATTAACGTATGATCATTGACAATTTTTAGATGCTAAACGAATCTGCGTGCAAGCGGATAGCATTGTGACGAAATATTGGTCATATGAATTGAATGAAAACTTCCAAGGAGCCGCCGTCAGACGACAATCTACATCAAAATTGGACTACGGTAAAGAAATATTGACACCCTGAATTTTTCAGGCAGAATTACTTAAATGAACACCGTCTGATATTATACACTGTTGGCCATTTCATCATTAACCATTTTACTGACTTAACTGGGGCTCTAGCATGCATCTGTTATTGAAAATAATTTAACTCTCTACAGGATTGCAAATGAGTCATTTAAGGGAAGTAAATTGAAACGGCGGTATTCTATCATTATTGTAGCGCGATGAGATTTAACCATTTCATGACGAAGCCGGCCGAAACCGGCCTCTGCAGTGATCTTGAGGAATGTCAATTTGCTGGCAAAATGAATACTATTTTTTTGAAATTTACCAGTGAATTGACTGGCTCGGTAACAGAGCCAGCCATTCCAGTGGTAAATTGTCAAAAATAGTCTTCAATTGGCCTGCAGACGGAGATTTTATAAGCAAATGTTTTGATTTTTTATACGAATTTAGTCATTAAAGGGTTACAGCTAACTTAGCACAGCCCGATGCGATAGGGGTATAATTGTCATAATTTAATATTCGTTATGAAATTGGATACATAACTGTATTTGCTTTGTTTTAATGACTCCCAATGTACGCACATCGCTGTTGAAAATTTAAAAGTTTAAAAATTATAATTAACACGATGGGGCCCACGGACAATCAAAATAATGTGCCTCGGCTAAGTCAGGGGCCTTGGGTCTGGGCCGACAGATTTGACGACGTATGACAGTTACCGGAAGTGGCTAAGAAACAGGAGAAAATGACAAATTGTTGCCTAAAAATACGTTTACAAATTGGAAAAAATTACATGATTCTGAATAAAGGGTTTCAATAAAAGCAATCAAATAACCTTGTATTAGCTCAATACATGCGATAATGCCAAAGAGAGGCAATGAACCTTAGAAGAAAT
>CM067370.1:111476454-111603954 GCA_034401795.1 Chaetoderma sp. LZ-2023a | reverse complement strand
CGTGTTATTATCCGTGCTGCCGTGTTCTGCACCCTCTGGAGACGTTGCATCTGCTCTGATGTAATTCCTGCTAGCAATGCATTTCCATAGTCTAATTTGGATGTTATAGAGGCGTGAATGAGGGTCTTAGTGGCATCTGCTGTCAGTAATTTTCTAATTTTGTTAATGTTTCTGAATGTGAAAAATAGCGATTGACAGAGGGACGTAACATGTTTGTTCATGGACATCGAGTCATCGAATATGACACCAATGTTCCTTGCACTAGAGTTAAAAGAAATGTTTTCGTCACCAATTTGAAGATGCTCTATGTCAAGTTTTGGTCGGAGTTGCCGTGACGAGATAAGCAGTATTTCAGTTTTTTTATCGTTTAGCTGTAGAAAATTGTTAAGCATCCAGAGTTTTACATCGCGAATGCAAAGTTCTAATTTCTCACGAGCATCAAATTGACTATTTTGGTGGAAGGCTATATATAGCTGCGTGTCATCAGCGTAGAAATGATACTCGACTCCGTGCTTTTGCAGTAATCGACCAAGTGGTGATGTATATATTGTAAACAGCAGGGGCCCCAAAACGGATCCTTGAGGCACACCGGAAGTCAATGTACCATCGGATGATTTGGAGTTGTTTATGATGACAGTTTGACGGCGACATTTGAGATAGGACTCGAACCAAGAAAGGACAGTGCCGGCAAGGCCCAGTTCCTGTAGACGTGACAACATAATTGTATGATCCATGGTGTCGAATGCGGCCGATAAGTCTAGTAACACCAATATCACACACATACGTTCGTCCATTGAACACAAAATGTCATTTTGCACACGAACTAGTGCCGTCTCGGTGCTGTGAAGCTTTCGGTATGCGCTCTGATATGGTTCAAGCAGATTGTTTACTTCCAAATGGTTGTTAAGATGATTAGCTACGACTTTTTCTAGGAGTTTTGAGACATAGGGGAGGTTGGACACTGGGCGATAGTTAGACAGCATATTTGGATCCAACGACGGTTTCTTTAATAAAGGCATCACATTTGCGGTTTTAAAATCGTCCGGCACAGTACCCTTTTCCATTGACATGTTAATTATTTTAGTTATCGCAGGCAATACCTCCTGAATGCAGTCTTTGAGTAGATATGTTGGAAGTGGATCCAATGCGCATGATTTTGTTGGAGAACTGCGAATAATTGCCAAGACCTCGTCAGCAGAAGCAGGGGTGAAACACGTCATTGTACAATCAAGTGGCGATACGGTGCTGTCGCTCAGCCCTGTATAGTCAGCATGTTTTAGAATGTTACTACGAATCAATTCTATTTTGTCAAAGAAGTAGTTTGCAAATCTGTCAGCCAATTCTGTTGCATCCTTATGTTGGGGCAAGACATTGCTACCTATGCCCTTGTGGAGCAATTTATTAAACACTGAAAACAGTTTTCTCTGATCACTTTCATTGTCAGACGCTAGTTTAGAATAGTAGTCCTGTTTTGCAGTAATGATCATGGAGGTAATAGTTTTGCGCCGATGTGCATATGCTTGGCGATGAACTTCTAACTGAGTTTTGCGGGCCAGACGTTCTAGTTTACGACACAGCTGTTTGGCATGTTTAATTTCACTGGTGTACCACGGTGCTTGAGGCCGAACCACGATTACCTTAGTTTTGAGAGGGGCATGCCTTTCTATAATGTCTCGCAACTCACTATTGTACTGATTGACTAATTGTGATAAATCATCAGATGGATTACTGTACAGAGTAGAAGATAGAATATCTGATTGAATTAATGGAAGAGGTGGTGACCGTAAGTTCCTGTAATAAACAGGCAGGGGTGGTTTAGCAAGTGTCAGATCGAATGTAACGAACGCATGGTCAGACGTTATTTCACCACTGTCTACATTTACATTGCTTACGAGTGATTCGTTAGATCGTGTTATAACGAGGTCAAGTAAATGACCTTTCGTATGAGTAGGACTTCTAACATGTTGTTCCAAACACGAAGTTTCTAGGAGCGATTTCATAACTGATGCATTGTGATCATCCGACCTTTCCATATGAAAGTTGAAATCACCAAGTATTAGTAAGTTACCCGTGCTGAGTGCGTAGCGATCGAAAATTGATGATACTTCGCTGAATACCTGTGCTATTGGCGGATTGTGCTTTTTCGATGGGGTCGGGCGGTATACTACTACAGCTCTGATTAGGGTAGCGTTTTGAACAATATCAAATCCAATGCACTCAAGAGTGTGGTATGTTGGCGACTTAATAACATTGATATCGAGTGACTCTTTGTACAAAACGCCCACACCACCACCAGTCCTGGACGATCTGGGAATTTGCTTAAATTGGTAACCATCGGGAGTCAAATCACCTATTGCAATGTTATCACCGTCTGCCTTCAACCAAGTCTCTGTTAAGGCTACAATATCGAGGTCATTTTCAGTCACGTAGTCCACTATGCTAACAGTTTTGTTCCGTACGGATCTGGCGTTTATTAAGGCACATTTACAGTTAGTTTGATTTTGTGAAAACGCGGGGCATACAGTTGGATTATCAGCTATGTTTGATACTAGCGGGATTTGAATAAGGTTATTCGAACCCACGCCTTCCATGGATTGACTAGTAATTCTCTTGTGGAGTGGTGTAATCCGGGTTGATATCAACCGCTGTTTCCGTCTGCCCGCTCTACAGCCACGCCGTGTAGGCAGTGTAAAACCAATACCGTACGTACGAATCCTGGCTAGTACATCTGTGTCCAGTCGTCTTGATTTACCGCTATTGTATGACAGCAGGTCAATTCTTCTCAGTTCGAGTGACGTGTACTTAATCATGTTCATTTGTATACAGTGCACTATATGACGACTAGCTGAGTTCTTCTCACAGTAATCTAGCAAGCTTAATGGCCGGCAATGTATAGACTCATTACGCCTGACAGGCGTAAAAACCGGGGCGACGATATAGATGTCGATCTGACTGGTCGAGAGACTGATGACGTCATCGCATTAGGCCACAACCCAAGCCCTTAGGCCACGCCTCTTTCACAGCTCACCTTATCTGACAACGAACCAGCTAGCATCTATAGAGCCGACCTATCCCAGGGCGATGATATAGATGGTCTTAAGAGTGCGATGATATAAACACAATTAGGCCACGCCCATTCCATGGGTCTTAGGCCTGACAACAAGCCAGTTGTCATCAATAGAGCTGACCTACCCATAGACGGCCTTACAAGTGCGACGTTATAGACGCAATTAGGCCACGCCCCATACCTTAGGCCACACCCCTTTCACGGGTCAGTAGGCATGGCAACGAGCCAGCTGTTGTAAATAGAGCCGACCTACCCAGGCCGACGACATAGACATTAGCCCACATCCCACTCATTAGAACCCAACCACTTGCAAAGGGTCAATAGAGCCGACATACCCGGTGCGACGGCATAGACACGCTACCAGGGCAACGATATAGATGTCGATCTAATTGGCCTAAATATCTCACGCGATCATGTACCAGGGTGACGATATAGACTTTGATCTGATTGGCCTAGAGGTGTCACATGATCTCGTACCAAGGAGACGATATAGACGTCGATCTGATTGGCCTAGAGGTGTCAGGTAATCTCGGCCACGCTCACTAGCGACTTAGAACCTCATTACACATGTCAATCATCGGCACGCGGGCGCTCATATACATCACCGGAAAAAAGGGAAGATATCGATGACGATCTGATTGGCCGAGAGCTTGATGACGTCATTAATATTTGAGTTAGGCGACACACCCCTTTTCACGCCAAATCTGATTGGCCGAGAGAGAACAAATGTTAATTATGCAAAATGCTACTTATATGGAGATTAGCAACCAGCAGCTTTGGAGTTATTAGAGCCTATATATTGAATTTCCAACATAAAACCTTACAGTACTCAACATTACAGAACGCATACGACTGGCTAGTAGACTAGTTGCACAAGGATTTGCAATGTCGGTTTAACAGCAGAGAAATGAGCCTATGTTTCTGTTCTTTCGCCATGCTCCTCGCCCTTCGGTTTTGGCTTCCTTTGTAGATAGGTTTGTGACGTTGATATGTTTTAAAGCTATTGGGAAAAGACCATTCATGGGGATCCATTTCTTCACCGATGGTATCGCCTTCATCTGAATATTCAATCTCTGGCGTCATGTCTAGGTTGGGGGTGGTTGAGGTGTTTGGGCTTGTCGAACATTCTCGAATGATTTAGAGCTGCAGCACATGTGAAAAGCACTGATGATAAACCCTTTCCTTGTGGTGAGCCTATTGATGTGTCGCATTATTAGAAAGCGCTGATTTGACACAAACAGTTAATTTTGTTCTTGCCAGTAGAAGTCTCATTAGGCGTAGTTCGTCATCCTCACGCGCAGCTTGATATAAGCACCAGTCGTTCAGATATTAGGAATCAATACTACGTTTGGTATTTTATTTATTTGAATATTTATTTATTCTTTATCTGACCATCACTTGGAAACCAGTAAAATATGCATGACATCACTACAATAAGAATGAATATGAAATAAGTGTTTTTCAATTCTTTCATAGTATTAATCCATGTACGGCTGAATAAGGAGATCCGATAAGATTGCATATACATCTGACAGTTATTCTAGCCATATTGTTGACATCATCTAAGATAAATGTATAGTCCTTAATGATTTTACAGTCCATCTGATAATGGACCTTTCCAGTTTTAGCTATGCCCCTACAATCTTTATTTAAGCTCCACCCACACCTCGCTTATGTTGGGATCGATCGATCTCTGAACTCCCTGACTATCAATTTTCAGAAAGCTATACGTGTAAGCAGGTAAATATTTTGAAGCTAATTTGACTGGGCAGCAACTGACATCCATTCAAATTAGTTTCAAAATATTCAACAGAATGTTTATTAAATGGTAAGGACATACAATTCGTACAACATGTCGGACTATTAAGCATTAAAACTGACTAAATCGAGTCATTCATGCCATAATTTAATTATGACGTCACCATACACGTCACTTAGTTGATTGTGACGCCATATGACGTCAGATGATGGATTTATCAACTGGAAAGGTTCATTCGGAAAGGGAGTGCATGTGATCACCTATCTGAAACATTTAACTAATTAACTCATTGCTTTGAATCAACACTTGAACTGCGGCTATAACATATAATTGTCTATTGAAACAACACTCTGTCCAAGCCATATCGGCATATCATTGGACCCTACTATTTTTACCCATTGTAACACTCTCCTACGACCTATCCCCAAAAGGCATACGAGCGTGCATGTGTGCGTGCGTGGACATGTGCGTGCGTGAGTGCATCTCAGGTGGTGTACGGTTTTCTTTAGGGATCTATTCCAAACTTAGATCATAGGAATTTGCCATTGGGGTCTCGAAGAAGTGCATCACTTATGGAGTCACATGGTCAAAGGTCATGATGTTAAAAGTCAATATTATCGAAAAGGCCAGGTGATCTAAACTCGCAATTTTTCTGAATGCTTCTTTAAAATGGAAATCTGCATTTCTATGTTCATTAGTGTGTTCATAATTGTAGTCAGAGTTGTCTGTACTAGATTATATGTGCCACTATTTGTTTCTAATTCTGCCGACAGATGGGGAGTAATTTGCGACGATGTATGGGGCATTCAGCAAGCAAGCGTTGCGTGCAGGCAGCTTGGATTTAGAGGAGCTGTTAGTTTCCAAATACGATCTTTTTACTCAAGTGCAACAATGATATTTTGGCTCGATGGTATAAGGTGTAGCGGAACAGAACTTCGCATAGAAGACTGCAACAACAGCCCGTATGGGTCGCATAACTGCAGTCCCACCGAACATAGTGGCGTTGTATGTGACATGGTATGTATGTTCTTAGGGAGCGGGAGTAGAACTTATATTTTGTTAACGTTTACTTTGACATATAAACACGTATATTGCTAAGTAAGTAGGGCCTATATGCTTGTGCATTCATAGCTACCAAATATAGCAAAATACAACTGAATATTAAATTTGTAAACATTCGAATGTTATCTTATTTCGTGTTATGCATTCTATATCTGCTTACCTCCCACTATCCTTCTATTAATTAAGAGATCAAATGGGTGACACTTAGAAATAGTTGGCCAGCTAAGCCGAGCAATGGTTGTAGATAATACGGTCAGCTCAAATCTATGCTGTCACAGACATGGAAACAAACTGGAGATTAGATATAATGGACAAAGTGTTGCGTAGTGAGTAATTATGCACATATATCGCTATATACGTTATCAATTGGATTATTGGGATAATAGACCATTTCGGACCATGATTTGTTTCTATTGTGCCTTGATATAAGATGTTAAAGTTAGTTGTTATTTTTAATGTTCTGCAGATGTTTATAATTAATATGCTCATAAAATTCGTGTCTTCGTCCGAACATAATTCTTGGAGTGTTCCAAACTGAGAGAATAGTTTATGTAGCAATGCATCTGCTATTGTTGTTATGGGAAGAGGGTATAGCTGATTAATGGTCACACTTTCAAATGCATCTCTAGTGAATCAGACCTGGGTGTATCTGTTCGTGTCTGTGACTCAATAGGTCATTGTTCGCCAGTGAAACTCATAAGAGGTGTAAAACCCACGGATAATGCCGAGTGGTGTGTCTCTTCGGTTGTAATGGAAGAGGAGCTAGATCCATAATTGACTAGGTTGTCCCTCTTTGGTTAAAAGTTCTATGATCAAGAAATAGATTTTAGTTCGGTTACTTTGTACATGACTAAATTAATATGACATGGCTTTGCAGATATGCGACTAAGAGTCAGATGTGATCCTAGATGGCGTGGTCACATTTCATAGGAATATTGTCCATTTGGCATCATCAGTGTGCCTGCCGGGAATTTATAAACGAGTTGACTGAGAAGCCGTCGGCATTGGTATAGGATAAGGAAGAAGAACATGTTTTCAACGGCTTTGTCGGGGATTTAACAGGCTTGTGAAGATCCATCTTTGGTCATTGAATGTTTTGCATGTGGTTACGGTGGTAGTCGTTAAACCTGAAACACCATACCTACCTTTTTCATTCGTGTGTGTTTTGACTATTAACCCATTCCACCGGTTCACACAATAGGTTTAAATGGTGAAATTAACATTGAAACTAAGGCCAGCTCCAAACGATCACATTTATGGGCCCGAGCCTTGAGTGAAACAAACTGTTTCTGCACCCGTGCACCCCACACAAGTTGTTTGGCGAGAAAGAGAAGAAATGTGCTATGTTGGGACACATGCCAATGACTACATGTTTCATAAATCGGTATCGCAGAGAATCATGTAGGAGTGTGTGGGTAATCCGCCTAAGCAATTCCAGAGCACATGGGCACGAACTAAATTGGCGAGGTTCACCATGGTCTTGAATTGTGGTGCACACTAGAGTAGATTTCGACCAATGTATGAGTGCACTTGAATCAATAACCCTAACATTGACCATCGGTTGCCATGGGGATGCTTATGGAGTCCTTAAGCCGTGATTTAACTTCTGTTATTACCAGTAGATCAACTTTGGTCATCGATACTAAGTTCAGTTGTGGCATATAAACAAAATTAATATAACTTACTCTTGGTGTGGTGTACTCTACTGAGTGTAGTTAAAGCCACTCGTTAAAGAGTGATACAAGACATTAATAAGAACTGGAGATTTAGAGTAATGAATGCTACTTGGTAGAGTTGAAAGGTATAAGACAATGTAGCGTCGGCGCGTCTGCATTGTTCCTCATGAAGGTCTGGTCCGTACGCTGAGTACGAATCAGCCCGATGAAATTGCTGGTTATGTCTCGGGGTTCTCCGTTCTGTAGAAGTGGGAGTCAGACGTGCCGAAAGATACAAAAGCTGATCTCGCAGATCGGCGGAACGATACTGATCCAGTGAGGCCGGGCAGGCATTTCTGCATACATCCCGATTCCATACCATGGTATCATCTCTACTATTCGTTATTCCCCTATATCGTAGATACATGGTTAGCGATAAAAGAGTTTATTTTATATGACGTAAATTCGGCTCAACTGCTGGTGTTTGCTGAATGCTGGTATAAGTCGGTTTAAGCCGACGTGGTCTTGCTTAGTTATATGTGAGTTACTATCTCTAGCCGATTATTATCCCGTCAGATAGTGACTTATCCTAAAAATACCTAAGTCATAATGTAAAGACAAGGATTTCTACTGGTTAATATAACCTGATATATATGTGTGTGTGCGCGTGCGTGCGTGCGTGCGTGCGTGCCTGCGTGCGTGCGTACGTGCGTGCGTACGTGCGTGCGTGCGTGCGTGCGTGCGTGCGTGTATTATATACCTTTTGCTTAGAGAAGCTTTTGCCGAAGCTAGAGGAAATGCCTTGTGTGGGCCGCAATCAATATAATATCATCCAACTGTAGTTGGGCCTAACGAAGTGTATTGGGCTGTAAATGTGTGTATATGTAACATCCACAGATGCTGTCCAGGCCGAGTCCTCAAACTAATTAAGCTAGGTAGCTGACGCTGTCGTTAGAGGCCCTTCAAAGAAGTCTAAATTGATGTTTTTAGAACACAGAAATTATTGCCACAGGGGCTTAGAACGCCAGCCTATCATTTGAAACATGTTTTCGTCTGCTTGCCCAAAGTGAGCTCTAGCCTCCCGTGTGATTCGGCCGTGGAGCAAACCCAACTAACAAACTGCACGTATAGATGCTACTCCAGCCACAGGGGACCGAGCTGCAAAGCGGCTCACAGCCTGTGTCAACTAGAGTAACCACAACAAGACAAGACAGGGACAGGACAATACAAAGGAGTTTGAAAGCACCTTATTTACTGTTTAGGGCTTAGCCAAAGAAACACTTAGCAAACTTTGATGACTATTACGTCTAGAAGGCGTGGAAGCCCCACTCGACCCTTCCTAGTCACCAGAGAGTTAGCTTGCTAAGCACGTCTTTTGCCACGAGTCGGCGTGCCGAAAGCAAACCGGATAGACCTAATTCCTGGGATCTAACATTTATACTGCGTTAGGTTTATACTTGGAATGCCCAAGATTCATAGCTGCGGCTGATATAATTAATACTCACTTCACAGTGAATCATATATTAATAAGATACTGAAAAGTGTGATGCGTCACCGTTAAGATTGAATCCGCCAAGAAAGCAACGCGATTTCTGCGATGGCGCAACCGAAACAGAGGAGGACGTAATAAATATATAAAAAGTGTGGCCGAAGATGGGCCAGAGTTAGTCACAAAGAGAGACAGTTGCTGAGATACTATTAAATGGTGTTTTGAGTCCTTTACTGTCCTCTTAAAGGCTCTTTTAATGGTATACCACCAAACTTGTGGCACCAGAAGCAAGCTTTACAACACATAGCCACTTTGAGCAACTGCATCGGCTTGTTACAGAGTTCTAACACAAATATCTGACCTACTACCTATGTTAGAACATGTGTCGGTTTTGGCACAAGAGCTGCCCCTAGTGTGGAGTGTTGTTATTGATGATATCGAGTGTTAATGCGCTATTGTTGGTGTTTTAAGCTATTGAAGAAAATTTATCAGTGGGCCAAATCTAGCCTTAAATACTCCTAATAGTCGGCGGTGTAGTGTTAATAAAAGATAGTTGTCATTAAACCTAATAGTCGTCGTCGTTGTAAAGTACAATGTGAAAAGTACGTCTTTCAAGTTGGCCTATTAGTCATCGGCGCATGAATGTACAAAGAGGTGCCGAATTTAAATGGCACAAATAATGTATTTTATGTAGAAAATGAAGAGCCAGAACAGTTGAGGAAAGTTGATCCGAGAATTCAATCGAAATGTCAGTTAACTACTGAGGTGAAGCTGATGGAGTATGTGAGTGAAGGATCGGCGAAGCCTACTGTGAAGAGTTCAGACATTCGGCACAAGACGAACGGCGTGGCAAGCACAGGTGCTGCACAGTATGCAATGTTCTAAACAGCAAAAGATGGCTTATCAGTATTAACTACTTTAAGGCCGAGAAGAATCAACTAGATAGTATGCTTAGTTCGGGCGGAACAATGATTTCGGCATAACCGGAAGTGGGTGAGCATAGTTTTTCTGCACAAATGTAGTGCGGGTTGATAGACCGCTTTTCAGTCGTTGTACAGATAGGAGATGGCGAGATATCAATTGTAGCCGTCGAAAGAGTCACAAGTTTACGCAAGATGTTACTTTGAGCACAAGTAAGCGGAAGAGAGTTTATGTTTAACACACACCCCGCCCCCCACCCCACCCCGCCCCTCTTGAACATAGACAAGGAAACACCTTATAAATTTATAATAGGGTTAACACTGCCACGTAAGCCTTACTTGTATTTAACCACAACAACGTAATATACACAGTAAACTACAAGATTATCTTAGCAACGAAGCTGAGAATAAAATTAATCCAATATAAATAACACTAGACTATTTGCTTTAACGCATCTTACCAGATTATGGAAGATATATTGCGCAAAGCGATGCGTACAAAGATAAGAAATCGAACTGCAGAAATGTGCGGCCCCCATTCCGACACGAAAACCCATAAAAACCCCGTACTAGGTGAAAAAGACTGTTCCTTGAAACCGCCCACTATAATTGAATTAGTGGGAAATGGAAAGGCCTGGCTCAGAGGGTTACAGCTACACATTTGCAAACCAAAACCAAAGGACTGGCTACGTTGAAAGCAAAAGTGAGCAGGAAACGGGTGATTCTGATCGCTTAACCATTATTACTAACCAAAATCCTAGTAAGATAGTGCTTGCATTAATTTGCCTTCAGACCGGTTTGTGACCAGACTGATTTTGTCTCAGCTTAGTGACAGGACATGATTCATAGCCATGATTTCTAGAATACAGAGTCAGCATCTCCATTTGAAATACAGACTGGTTTAGTGTGCAGAATCAAGAGTTAGTGTTCTTTAATTATGGTTCAATTAGGACCTCTCCGGTAGCGTAGGTCCTTTTACTAAGTAGTAAATCACAGTAGATATGAGGTGAGCTGGTTCAGTTTTTTCACACCTTTTTCTTTTCTTATGCTAATTAGGTGTCAATGACCTTATGCTTATTGATTTTAGCACGTTTCTTTTCCTTTGATCTCCACCACCTTATGAAAAGGTGTGAAAAAAGTGAACCAGATCCCCCCTGTTTTGATTGGATTTTAGATGTAGATGATGCCCATAAGCCCCTCCCCATCATTAAATCACGTGACTCCTGTCATCCAATGAGGTGAGCTTAAGGGCAATTGGCATACTGATTTACAAGGGTTAATGTATATCGTAAGTATGATTAACACGGTGCATGTCTGTACTCGTCTTTTCCTGACTCTGTGAACTCATTCAATTACGAAGTCCCGCACCCTCGTTACATCACGCGCCTCCTGGCATCCGATGAGGTGAGCTTAAGGGTAATTAGTGTAATGCTGATTGAAAAGGGTTAATGAGGGTAATTAAGCCGCAATCTCTTGGAGCATACCAAAGGTGCAAGCGCTAAAGTATTGCGCAGTGATTATTGACTGGTTGCATGTCTGGACTCGTCTTGTTTTCTGACTCCTGTCATCCAATGAGGTGAGCTTACGGGTAATTATCGTTAATCAATAAGCAAATTCGTATAAAAGCAGTTTAAAAATCTGATTTGTTAAGCCCTAACGTTTTGATTTTGTTTAAATGGTTTGTTCAATGTTTATTATTATTATTATGAATACTGCATATTTTATGGGCTGTGGCGTACCCGTTGCGCTTGTAACAATATGCACGCGCGTGTCATGAAACGTAATCATGAATTTGTAGTAGACATACGCGAGTTTAGTGTTTACCCCACCAGGCGAGGGGTATTTATGTACGGCAACACGTTTCGAAAGTTCGCAGCCATGATTCCAGAAATTGTGCTTAGGGCTAACTTTGTACTACTTCGCCAGGTCAAACTGAGATGAAATCATCGTGCAGAAGTGTAACATCCCTTAGCGACTCGTGGAGAATTCTGAAAGAGAACTTGCATGAAATACTCAGAGCTATAACAAACTCTATGCTCGTATAACCGTTTTATACACGAACACAGCAGTATCAATCAATTTTAATGTGCCTCAGTCGGGCCACGCAATACTGAAAACCCCATTTCTACAGCTGATAGCCAATATCTAGATAAACTCGCTATGATTGAAACCATGCTCTCCGAGGATTCCAGAGATCAGTTATTAAGCATTAGATTCGGATAATGGGCAGAGACAAATCGGGCAATGCAGTAATGTGCCTTTACTCTCTGGCTCTAGAGTCAACTTAAAGTTAATGGTTGACGACTACGCTTGGTTTGAAATAGTCTGAACTCTAAACAGCAGTGTAAGCGTTAACGCAAAGTTAACATCGGACGTGTTATACAGTACTACTATGGTTGAAGAGCTTAAACTAACTACAGTTTTAGATGGTGGCACGGTAAAGACTAGGGATTACATGTTCTGCATGACTCGATTACTGTGATTAACGTCTCATTAACCAGTCAATGTTCTCGATTGACCGAGCCATTCAGAACCCCATCGATCACGTAGCTCCAGAGAATCTCGTGGCGTTAGATTTCGCTATTCAACCAGGGTCTACAGATGTAGAAGAAGAAAAGGACGAAGAAGCCGCAGAAGATGAAATGACTTCTGGATTTAAACTTTTGCCGGATACGTTGAGTTCTAATGATCTACCGGATTACGAAGGCCCATGTTTTACATCGCACGACTCACCCAGCAATGTTGAAATTTAACCCCAACTGGACGCTACACAGTATACCACTGATACATTCCATCAATATATAAATGAATGGGAATATCTGAGCTTCCCAATCTATCAAAGACAATGCTATGGCTATTTTCGCAAACTTAATGAGTTTAGTGATCCATAGACTAGCACAGATTTGTGGCCGGCCATGCGCCCGCACATTAATGCATGCAACTGAGTGTGTTGGTCACTCGTACATACAAACCTATATCCGCACGTGCAGCCTTGCATGAGATTGCGTGCGCACGTGCATGTGAGTGTGGTGTTCGAGCATACATCCCAACCTATAAAATGTCTGAGATTCAATCCTTTTTTCATTACTGTTTAAGTAACCCAAAGCATTGGAAGTATATTTTATCTACATAGCAGTTAGGGAACCTTAGGCAGTAAGAATATTTCTACAACTACAACCTGAAAAACTTTCACCAATAAAATCCAGATTAAAGTGATAGGTTTATGCTATAATCAATATGCCAAGACATAAATGTCTCGAATGTCATTCAGCCTTTGCTAGGTCCCATGACCTGAAGCGACATAAGACCAAATTCCATAGCAATGAAGATAGTGTGAATCTAGAGAGTGAAGAAACGACAGAGATGAAGCGTGAAGATGATAAGCCAATGAATTGTGAGAGTGAAGCCTGTGGTGACTCAACAGATTCGGAGAGCGATGATGCCTTAATGGAGTCTGAGAGCAATGATGAAGGTGACGATGAAAAAGAAGTCACATGCCATCTTCGCCATATTCCAAAATATTAAGCAGGACTTAGACGTGGAACAATCAGGTTTAGAAGATGAGGGTGGTGATGCGAACATATCCCCCAAAGTTGAAGACGACGAGTATTTTTCCGTATATACTGATCCGTTAGTTACAAAGTGTACTGACATAATGCGCCAGTGGAGAAGATTACAGAACTTTACACTCATTAAAATAATTCGTAGGGAAACTAAAGATTTTATCACCGAGGGGTATACATACGATGAAGCAGTCTTTTCAGCGTTTCGCAAAAGGGAGTTTCTGGTCACGGAATATGTAAGCAACAATCTAGAGGCCGACGTTGATGATGATGCTGATGATGATGATTCCGGTGGTGATGATGATGGATCTGATACTGAAAGTATTGATATGAATGATGACTAAGGATCTCCAGAATACTGACTATTTGATTATGCTATCCCCCGCCCGCTTCTAGCTATGCCCTGCCCATTTCTACCTATGCACCATCCATTTCTAGCTAAGCTCAGCCCACGCTTTGTGCCCGCTGGGGGTCAATTTCTATATTTTTAACCCTGAATTCTCAGAATATCAATTTCAATATAACTGGACACGTCATACTGCCAAAGTAGCATCTGTGCACCAGGATTTTGTCTCCACTGTTGCCCATGACCCGACCCACCCAGGCCCCACACCTCTGAACAGTCTACAGCTGTTACAATCCAATTATAACAATATGCGTATCTGTAACTAGGTAGTTTTATGATTGATACATTAATTTATATATTCGTGTACTTCAAAAAAGTTATCGAAATAAACTTGAATTGAATTGGTGTAGCCTCGAGCTGTACACACAACACACGCGGCTAATGATCCCGACCAAACTTAAAGCGCTGTAAGAAAAATTGATAATGCTTGTCTGGCCTAGGACTAAATTTTGAGTACAGTCCAGCACAGAAATAACCTATCACGTTTACAAAACAAAATAAAATGTACTGTTGAATATTTCGAACATAACTGAATTGAAAGACATTGCTGCCTACTCCCAAAATACACAAGACAACAGTTCTTACTAACGTTTTTTCTGTTCACGTTTATTTACATGTTATCTTACCACTGAGCTGTACTGTAAATAGTATAGCACGGACCGACCGGATGGGTACTAACTATCCCAGCAAAACGGGGTACGGAACGGCCGCTCCGGATTCGCTCCAAGCACGCCCCCCCCCCTCTGGGTAGGATGTACGCGTACATAGGCCCTATGAGAGAGGTTTCTCGTCAAAATTCGTCCGATAAAACGGGTGGTGCGCATGCGCGCGCGTCAGAGCTTCCCTGACAACAGGTCTCGGAATTGTTTATAATTCATCCGTTCTCGTTGTTCTTGGTACCAGTTAGGAACAGAATTAAACAAGCTTTCCAAAACTGTAAACTATTTTAAAATCGGCCCAGAAATGGCTGAGTTATCGTCGAAGCTCCCCGCTAAATTATACTTAGAATATGGCTATAACATCGTAATTGCGTGTGTATATTAAACTAAATACATAGTGATTTGTACACGTGGTCAAAAGTCACTAGTATACCAGCACGCTGATTGGCTGGCACTCGGCCGCTGATTGATTGAGGCGCCCAGCTCTGACGTCACCACAAGTATAAAAGTGATGAAAAGTCGAGGATCAGGAGCATCGCCGGCGTGGAAGCTGGACCCGCACAGGACGACTGGACCACCTGGATGACGGATGTAACCTGCTGACCTACCAGTGATTCTCAACTCTACCGGTGTCTTATGGAACCCAGCACATCCGCGGTGGTAGGACGTCCTCGGCTTCCACAGAATTTTGGATACTTCCGGACGGTCATCCAGGAGTAATAAACTAATTTAAAGTTAGACCTTCCGCACCTCGACTTTCCTAACGCAACTTCTGCGGAAGGGGCTGTGCGGGCCCAGGATGTAATCCTACGTGATGTAGAGCTACGGTGATTCTTGGTGGATGACTCGCCGGATCTGCCAACCACACTGAAAAGTGGACACTAAATTCCACACTGCATGTCGTGTGTGTTTTAATTAACATTTGGACCACAGTCTGGTGGACTTTACTAGGTGTGCCGCAAGAGCTATGCGACGCATCATGCACTGTGTGCCAAGTTATGTAACTGCTTAACATTATGTACCGTCCTCTCTGTTAATGGGCAACCTTCAACTTTACTACTTCCATCGCCGGACGGAGAACTTTCTCACTCCCGCATAAATTGTGATTTAGTTGCAGAGACTATCTAATAGATGCCACTTCACTGCACTGTTTCACTGTTCTGAGTGTGTACCATATCTATCCTGCCTGGACGAGTCAGCTTGTGAAGCCAACCTGGGGAGACCAGCTGTGGAAATCGCCTGCGGAAATCTCTCCAGCTCCAAAGAACGTGTCACCTCGCGCTATAAATATGTTAGCACCTTAATTTCGGTAACACAGTAACCTGTTCCGTACCGATGACTATTAGGTACTCAAGTAACTATACTATTGTACTGATGACTAATAGGTGCCTTCCCGGTCGTAGGACCGCAATTTATAATTTCCTTATTACTGTTCATATTATCCTCATTTACTGTAGGTGCTTTAACTAACCGCACCGTTTAGGCCTTTCAACCTGATACTTTCTACCTCATTAATTCTTATATAAATTGTCATTGTTCATGTATTGGTTAGTTGTATATGGCAGATAGCCATTCTGTTGATATGTTTCGTTTCATTATAGAAAACCTAGACCGCGGTACGCTAGGAAATACTAAACAGCAACATTTATATCCGCATCACTTATTCCCATCATCATAAATTTTACACTGAGGTCGCTGACCGCGCTCTAATTGTTTGAGCCAGGCATATTACAGACTAAACCTTGCTATTTAGCTCGGTAGGATAGGTTAAAGTGGTTAGGGACAATCTCTTGACCTCTTGGTTATTGACCTATCTTACACGAACTACCTCATTTAATTATTATATAAATTGTGATATTGTTTCATTGTCTTGGTTAGTTATGTATAAGGCAGTTAGCCATCCAATTGATATGTTTTGTTTATTTATAAAAACTCTGGACCGCAGTACGCTAGGAAATATACTAAACAGCAACAATATACGCATCACCTATTCCCGCCATCAACAATTTTACACTGAGGTCGCGGACCATGCTCTAATATTCGAGCCTGGCATGTTACCGACTAACCTTACTATTCAGCTTGATAGGATAGGTTAAAGTGGTTAGGGACAATTTCTTCAAAAGGAGACATATAGTGTACGCTTCTTTTCAGGTTGTTGCAATAATGTAGCCCCACACTCCGGCAAGGTTGTGTAAAATTGGCCAAATACCTATAGGGCCTCGTATATATCAAGTTATTGTCTCTTTCCACGATCCACTAGCCGTATGGCTTTGTCAATGTTTGGATGTCCCATCAGCACGCTGATCTGATCCGACCCTGGGAAACTATCGGAGGTTTCCGAGCAGTGATGGTTAAAGTGCTGATTTACATACATCTCCCCCCCCCCCCCCGTATCATCGGATACTTATTAGCTAGATAACTCCACCAACGACGGAAAGCACTGCGAAAACATATGGTTATAAATGTGAGTTTGATAGTTTATTTACTGGGTACATTGGAACTTAATCCTAGCGACAGGTCAAAAGTTAGATCCATAGGATGTGGTGACGGACGAGATGCGCATCTCCATCCAACTCGTCGGAGTGTTTGGGAAGCATCTTGGAATATGCCATGCCCACTCGGGAAGGACGATCGCGATCGATATTCGCCTCTCTGTCCCCGCCATAGCGATATGTCAGTGATCAAACTTGCTTATGTGAAATGTAGCCATTGTCCAGCTGATGTTTTATGTGGTTACGGAACAAGGTAGCCAGGTTTTCATCAAATTCGGATGCGTTGTGATGTAACATGTACGCATGCTGTCGGTGGAGGTAGATGATCTTTCAAAGTGACCCACGGGAAGCTAAGTGTCTGCGCCAGTTGGACATCTGTATCTAATGATACGTAGGAATCCCTGCCACTTGTGGCCAAAGCTAGTTTTCATTTCTAACACTTAATTGAGATGTTAGATTGTAGCGAAGGCCCGCATAAATAAAGCGGCATCTACCAATACATCATCTTGGAACTACATAAGATGGTGATGTGGGAATTCTCTGGAAATCGCTCGTTCGGCCTTCACGTAAACCAGTACGCATCACGTTAATTATGGCTTCACTAGGATTTTTCAGCACTTAGCATTTTCTGTTGAACAAAACAGTGGCCCTTTTTGCCAACTCTTTTCCTCTGCTTCGGCATTAAAGGAATTTTCCTGTGACGGAGGCCTGCGCAAGGCACTTGCCTCTCACAACAGCAAGAATTCCTGTGATGGAGGCCCATGCGAGGCACCTTCCTCTCTCACCATCATGAAACATTCGGTGACGAAGGCCTGCATGAGGCACTTTCTTCTCGCGGCAACATTGTTCTCTCTGTGTATGTTAGGGGTATATTAACTTATATTAAGTTACTCAGTGATCTCTTATGCGGATGCTTCTCTGCGGGGATACCTCTACAGATTCAAGGATCTGTGTGGTTCCTCCGGCGACACCACGTAGAAAGGACACCAGCTTGCTCTATATTGTGTATTATTGTGCTCATTTTACTGTCAAACAATTCACCATGTTTGTATAGTAATTATTTATATTTCTAGTGTTTGATTCTAATTGTTCCGTTCTCTGAATTAGTATGGATAGACACACCAGTGACACAAATAGTTGGGACGACACCGTGTGGTTCAATCTCAGCGGCAATGATTGCACGGCCCCCCACTGGAACATCAGTGTTCCACCGGCTCTTGAAATCGGTTTTTGTACACCGTGGAGAGACGTCATACAGGATCCGCAACCCCGAGATCCACAGCTAACCAGCCATCCTGGTCATCGCGCACTTGCGGTGCAATGGGCGGATATTTACCGGCGGACCAGCACGTACCCCCACAAGTTACAATAGGCAATGTTAAAGGGCAAACGTTAATGAATTAACTAATAATGCAGATGGCTAATTACCCATCCAGAATTAAATTCAATTCATAACAATAGTTGGGGTGGGGTGTGGGGTGCATTAGCGAATAGATAAACGTCTAGTTCTACTAGCCCAGCTGTTGCCAATATTGTCTTGGATGAATGCTATACTCATGTATGTCTACTCGAGCCATTACGTTTTAAAAAACTGGAATGTACGCATCGTTGTAGTGACCTGCGAGTTTTACTTCAATAACCATGAGGCTGTGTTAGCGAATATACCAAATTTTAATATCGATAATACGTGTGACTAATACAATTGCCAGAAAACTATGTTGGTAAGCTGTTGAATATTTTGAAAGTAAATTGATTGAGCGATGTTACTGCTTATGGCGGCAACAATGCCCAGTCAATTTAATTTCAAATTATTCTACATATTATGTATTAAATAGTAAAGACATACAATTTGTACAACTTGACGCCCTATTAAACAATTATAATGGAATATCCAATTGCCCTCAGCACACTAATGGTTCTTTCCATTTTTAGCTATGCCCTGCCCAGTAAATAATAAAGATTGGTAACCCTTTAAACAACTGAGGTAGTAAAACTTAATAAAGCGGTTAATGTTTGGAATAGAACTGAACCATTTCATTTTAGCTATGCATCGCCTATCTCTAGCTAAGCTCTACCCACATCTTGATCATGTTAGGATCAATGGATCTCTGAACTCACTGGCTAGCAATTTCCAGAAAACTATACGTGCAAGCGATTGAGTATTTTGAAACTAATTTGACAGGACATTATTACAACTTATTTATAGCGGCAACAATGCCCAGTCAATTTACTTTCAAAATATTTGGCATATTGTTTATTAAATAGTAAAGACATACAATTCGTACAACTTGACTGTCTATTAAGCGATTATAGTAGAATAAATGATTACCCTCTGCGAGTTAATAGACATTTCCATTTTTAGCCATGCCCCTCCCATCTCTAGCTAAGCTCCACCCACACCTGGCGCATGCTGGGATCCATCGATCTCTGATCTCCATGACTAGCACTTTCCAGGAAACTATAAGTGTAAGAAATTGAATATTTTGAAACTAATTTGACTGATTGATGTTGGTTCAAACAGATTTTATTTTTGTTCTTATGGAAGCACGATAAGATATGCGTCTTAAACCTGCATCTCCCATATGCATAAACATATAATACATTGAAAACTGAAAGAACCATAACCTATAACCAGTCCAACACCCCTGAGCCAACTTAGGCTGGAATTTCCCCCAATATTGCGTGGCCGCTTGAGGCACGTTAAATATGTAATAGTAGTTATTAATCAAACTCGATTGAAAATTGATCCATTGAACTTTGTACTATTCTGATGATCATTACATGCGGTCGCAGTGGTTTTAGAGCTCTACTAGTTAATTTTGATTGGTTGGAGTAGTAACTAGCTGATTGTCCTTATGCGATACATTGACACTTGTACGTTGTCATGGCTAAAAAGAGCCGAGGTTCAGAAGTGTAATGATCAACCCATTAGACTACCCGAGTCATCTTCCACAATAATAATAATAATAATAATAAGTACATTTATAAAGCGCTGAATCCATGACAATGCGTGCTCTAAGCGCTAGTGCGTATAGCTATATCTACTGAGAATAAGCTCGTTTGAAAAGGGTGGTTTTCAGTTGTGATTTGAAAATATCTAATGATGCTGAGTTTTTTAGACTAAGTGGTAGATTGTTCCACTCGGTGGGAGCTGCGTAAGCGAAAGTTTTGTGGCCATATGTAGTAGAATTTACTTTTGGGACGTTTAGCAGCATCTGGTTGACAGATCTGAGTGATCGACCTGGCGAATATGGTTGTACTAGTTCAGTTAAGTATGCAGGGGCAGTACCGGAAACACATTGGTAAGTCAAGCATAACATTTTGAAAGTGATTCTCTGCTCGATCGGGAGCCAATGCAAATTCTGTAAGACAGGGGTTAACACTAGACAATTGGCCTTACACGATAGATGACCATTTAGAATTAATCTCCCATAATTGAATGAGTTCCCAGAGTCAGAACAAAGACGAGTCTAGACATGAAACTGGTCAATAACAATTGCGCAATACATTAACCCTTGCACGGTTGTCCTGGGTCGAAAAGATAAACACTTTATTACACTCATTGTCTCATTGTCAAGCATCATTATGCTAATTAGCCTTAAGCTCACCTCATTGGATGACAGGAGTCACAAAAGACGAGTCCAAACATGCGACCTGTCAATCATACTTATGCTATGCATTAACCCTTGTCAAGCGTCATTATGCCAATTGCCCTTAAGCTTACCTCATCAGATTCCATGAGGCCATGATTTAACGAGGGTGTGGGGTTTCGTTATTGAATGAGTTCACAGAGTCAGAAAAGACGAGTCCAGACATGCACCCTGTCAATCATACTTATGCTATACATAAACCATTGCCAAGCATTACACTAATTACCCTTAAGCTCACCTCATTGAATGACAGGGGTCAGGTGATTTAATGAGGGGAGGGGATTATGGACATCCTCTACATCTAACATCCAGTCAAAACAGGAGAGAGCTGGTTCACTTTTTCACACCTTTTCAAAAGGCATTGGAGATCAAAGGAAAATAAAGGTGTCAAAATCAATAATCATGACGTCATTGACACCCAGTTAGCACAACAAAAGAATAAAGTGTGAAAACAGTGAACCAGCTCGTCTCATATCTACTAATCACTACAAGGTGGGGGATGCACATGTAACAGAAGCTGACCATACCCGCACGTACCTAAATGGGCATCACACACTGTGCCGAGGAGGATTAATTGGAGCACCCTGACTGTGGTCAAGCCATCAACTACCTGTACCCTATGCGCATGACAATGCCCACACCTTCACACTAGTTGGCGTGTCTCTGGTATTGAACCAGGATTTCATTCACTGTAATGTTCTATCTATAGCCTGGCATTATTAAGCATTTTCTCCAACATGATCTAGCGAAGCTCCAGAGGGATTATCAAATGGTCCTCATAAAATAGTTTAATTCTATAAATGTTTGCGTGTAATTCTTCACTACCGTAGAAGGGTCTCCTCCCAAAGAAGTCGTTCTCATGTCTCCAGTATATCATCTGGCAAGATAAACCAAATCCCAATCTTTTTCCTGGGAATGATGAACCTGGTCAGGTGTTGCATTGGCTTGGTCTTATACGGATAACCACATATGCGTTCTGGGACCTATATGCGCTCCACACAGGTTTCTTTCTTCGGACGATACTGTTGGACATCAGCGTTCTTTCATTGGCAAATCGACGAGGTTAGAGTGAAACTTTTCTTGCCATCGGGCAATCTGGTTTTGTGGGCCTTTGATCGTTATTAATCACCTCGAAGTGGAATGGAGATTTTTGACAAGAAACGACATTCTGCAAATAATATGTTCACGAAGTGAACTACAGTTCACAATTCGTTCTTTTATCATGGTCTAGCTCTTCTTGATTTTCCATCAATATATCAGCACATGATCAGCCACAGCCCCAGTCTTTTTCCTGACAAAATTGCTCGATTCCATACATCTGATATATTTGTGTCAACAAAGAACAAATGGTCTAGATCGGGATATGCAAGCGCTAATGCGGTAGTCAGTAAAGACTTTAGAGCTTTAAAAGTTTTTTCATTGCCATTGCCAAAACAACTAAATTGAGACTGACTTCTTGTGAGTATAAGCTATGGAGCTGGACTCCTCTTAGCAACTAAGAGGTTCCGGCGAAGGCATGTCTTGCAAATTAGCTCTTTAATAAGAACTGTTAGGATACATGAGATAGTAGGTAAACGAGTGAACAATGTGGAAATTTGCTCGACTTCAAAGATCCCGATGGTATCCGGATACTGGACTTAGCATTTCTGTTTTTATTCTTCCATATGGTTAAGATCTAGACAAATACTGCTTCTCTTAGCCTGGGTCATCTGCTTTACTGGTTGCCGTGCATTTACGTGCACCATATAATAGAACTTTCCACTTTATCAACCCACCCTATGACGTCATAATCAACTACGCGACGTGTAGAATGACATCAAAATGAATGACGTCATGAATGACGTCGATAAGTACGTCACGAACGCATATATTTGAAGACGGACTATGCGTTCTTGTATGAATTATATGTCTTTACTATTTAATAAATATTTTTTTAAATATTTTGAAACTAATTTGACTAAATTAGTTACACAATATTCAACAGCTTATCTGTATAGTTTTCAGGAAATTAATAGTTAGGGAATTCGGGG
Source organism: Chaetoderma sp. LZ-2023a (assembly GCA_034401795.1). Lineage (NCBI taxonomy): Eukaryota > Metazoa > Mollusca > Caudofoveata > Chaetodermatida > Chaetodermatidae > Chaetoderma > Chaetoderma sp. LZ-2023a. Next base: position 111,581,202 of record CM067370.1, on the reverse strand, counting down.
ATCGATCAATCCCAACGCAGCGAAGTTTGGGTGGAGCTTAGCTAGAGATGGGAGGAGCATAGCTAAAAATGGAAAGGTCTTTTCCATAGGCAAGTTATCCTTAAACGATTTCCTTCCTTTCGTTTACGATAGACTCATACGCGAATGATCCTGTCTGTCTACATATGCTCCGCGTACTAGCTGCTCTATGCGCAAAGATGTCTTCAACTGTGTCCTAACCATCTGCTGCGGCTATTAATTTTCTGCTACTATCTTTCTTCGTATAACAAACCAACATACTTCCCTTACAAGTCCATGTGAAACTGTTTACGTTACTCCTATTATTCATCAACATTGAAGCATTGCTCGTAGTGCGTTCAATTCATCAATTCTTCCATGGCTCAGCTCTCTGCTCTTTCTCGTATGCATATGGCACATGCATGCCTTTCTTTACCGCAATAGCAAAGGAAAAATTTGCCCATAGTCGGGTTCTACATACCAAGGCGGATGGCTGTGCTTACAACGTTGTAGCATTGGGCAATTTTTATTTTAATAGGACCATGATTTATATCGGTAGGCATAGTTTGCTTACCGATGTTATTAAGTGTAGTCCGGTCTGATCTCTCTTCTGTTTCAGGTCAATTAAATCCCCTCGCATGTAACCTGATAAGAGATATATCTTCTCATTCATCGTGAGCACGGCTCCTCTATGTAACCAAATGTCGTATGTGTCTCTCATCCATGAGCTGACGCGGGTGCCTCCTCTAGAAAGGCTTACGCCATGCTCGGTTTCGTTTAATGGATATTTCAAGTTTTGCTAAGGCCCGCCCACCAATAGCTAAGCTCCAGCCACACTTCGCTCATGTTGGGATCGATCGATCTCTGAACTTCCTGACTATCAATTTCCACAAAACTATACAGGTAAGCTGTTGGATATTTGGAAACTAATTTGACTGGGTGCTGTTTCTGCCTATGGCAGCAACAGGGCCCAGTCAAATTAGTTTCAAAATATTCAACTGAATCTTTATTAAATAATATAGACATACAATTCGTACAAGAACGCATAGTTCGTCTTCAATTATGCGTTCGTGACGTACTTATCTACGTCATTTCATGACGTCATAATGGCGCCATCAATTATGATGTCATTCTACACAACACGTAGTTAATTATGCCGTCATATCATAGGTGGATAAAGTCGAAAGGTGTCTTATCTCTTCCCTTCCTTACTCGCTCATCACTGGCCATAAGTTTTGTGGCTATTGCTGTACGGATATATCACTGTCATACGGCAAGCACCCAGACAGAAATGCATGCTTTTCTTGTCTCTGTTTTCCTACCAAACATTCAAGTATTTGTGATGTCCAAATGCATGGGTGCCATATCGGGTGCGAATTGTTGCAGAAAAGTAGGGTTGTTGTGCATTGGCAGGGACATGTCTCCCTCTCAATAGGCGAAAACTGTCAGGTGTCAATACTGAGATGACAAATAATCTTGCCGTAGCACCGATAGGGCTTACAGGTTTCAAGGTTTCCTTAACTATATGCGAGGCTCTGCCAACTACAGATACAACTTCGTCGACAGATGTGTGTTTTTACGACTGCGGATCAGCTAGTCTCCAGATCTTGACTTTGATAGAATTGGCCACTGCCAAATAAACACAGAATTATTTTTTTTAACCATTTCACTAAGGTGGAAAATTGGCGTTGCTTCCACAAACGAAGTACGCTGAGCTGTCACTACCCATTTCTACCAGGAACCGTATTTATGGTATGTATAATTTAATTTAGGTGCCATTATCGATGCAGGTAAATTCTACCATGTATAATTTATTCTAATTATGTAAAGCTTGCATAAGGTTTCAGGGATTTATCCTAACTCGTTAACTCTATACTGAATCCTACAGAGATATGCATATCTTCCCAAGAGAATCACCAGATGGCCCTGCTATAGCGAAAGCTACGATAGACGTTAACTCTGGAATCTAGATGTTGACAAGTCTATTAAAATGGTCTGCCGAATTATCTACGGTTATTGCTACCTGTTAAAGCATTCCCCTAAAGGGTACGCTGTCCACCTCAAACAGGGAAAAATAGTCGTCACCGTCTCTCGATACCATGCAGCGCCCGGACCGTAGATTGCCGCTGTTTATATATATAATTCTCAACATTTCGGTAGTATAGTTAAGAATTAATGTCTCTACATTTCGGTTCTTATCGCATAGTCAGTAGAGTGGGTATTGGACCAATAGACTTGGTCCCCGTATAGTTACGGCGGGAAACATGTTTGTGTAGGCCATTCTAGCGTAAGTCGTCATTCATTTCGGTCGTTCTGAAAATTCTTAAGTTAAATTACAAATTTTTCTATTTTCTCTCTAACAATCGTTAAGTAACATAGATTGTGATCATGGATGCAGATTAATTATCAAACATAGTGCAAGAACGGGTGGAAAAAGTTGTCGATTCGATGTCAGAAAAACTCTTATCGGATTTAGATTCGTTGATAACTTCACGTTTTTCTAGCTTGCTGGCGGAGTTCACACAAAATCAAAGCGCGATATCAAATTCTCAGTTACGCGCGATTAACAGCATAGAAGTTAATCGACAGCCGACCTTGAAGAAGAAGGGCAATCAGGCCCAGTTCCAGTTTAATGCTAATGTGCAAAACGTGCTGGACACCATAAAAACGAATTTCGAGGATCCTTTGACTGCCCAGTCTATCGAGAGCGCTAAGGATTCGCTGATTAAGGGTACGGAGCTGCTGGCCTATCGCCAAAAACTAGTAAGCTTAGCCGACCAAAGTGAGGCTGGTTGGGACATGGTGGAAGAATACGAAGAGAATGAACTTGCGGACAGTGAAACGGCTCAAGTATTCGCGTGCCCAGAAGGCAAGGCGTTACACAGACTTGGACACGAATGCCAAGACTCCAGATCTATTGCCCGGACCGAGCGGTTTTCGTCGAGCTCCACAAAGCATAGCGACACAGGTCACACCAGCGCTGACGAGACGTGGCTCTTGTTTCTCGTGTGGGAAGCCGGGACATTACCGCTTTGAGTGCGCAGCGGTGTTAGCGGCTCAACACAAGATAAGTACAATTAAAATTTATCCTGTTAGTTTAACGCTGTCCAACGAGTCCAAATGTACTGTTCTGTTTGGTAGCAACGTCTCAAAGCTTAGTGTTGTCAAGTCGCTCCCAGATAATATAACGCAAAGTCCAATTGGGAAATTATGTCAATGTTATACAAAATGGGAGGAGTCGGGTGCGAATTCGCATGTTCTCGATATAGTAAAAAACGGTTATAAATTACCTTCTTTCGAGACTCCTTCTGTGTCATTCTGTAGGAATAACAAGTCCGCGATGGATAATGCTGAATTTGTTTCTGAGGTTATTGAAAAATTACTGGAAAATGGTGGCATTTCACACATATAGAAAATGTCGTCAGTAGTTAACCCTTTGACTGTAGCGTGTAACAGGCACGGTAAAAAGAGACTTGTTCTAGATTGTAGATTAATAAAATTATTTTAATTTAAATTCGCCTTTAAGCTGGGTGATATAGAGATCGCAAAACAGCTGTTCAAACAAGGTCATTATTTGTTTGCTTTTGACTTGAAATCTGCTTTTCACCATGTTGAGATTTATCCGGATCATAGGACGTACTTGGGATTTGCATGGAGTCATGAAAACGAGACACGGTTTTACGTTTTTAACGTTTTGCCATTTGGCTTATCCACCGCAGCTTATATTTTTACTAAGCTAGTTCAAGTTATGGTAACCTTTTGACGTAGTCATAGCTTTTGAATTGCAATGTATATGGACGATGGGTGCGGCGGCGCTGGCAGTTTGTCAGAGGCGCAACCTTTGAGCATTACTATTCAAAAAAGTATTTCAGAGTTTGTATTTCTTATTGCGTTTGATAAATGTCATTGGGCTCCTAGTAACATGTCCTTTGGTTGGGCCATGTTTTGGATATGTCGCGTGGGATCATATCAGTGACTTATGATAGAATAAACAGTTTGCTTGAAAGCGTCAATGATGTGGTTGAAGTGATTACATCTGGTATTGTATGCATTAATGTTGTTAAACTAGCAAGTCTCGTCGGAAAAATAATTTCCATGCATACTGCAATGGGTCCAATTGTTCAGTTTAAGACTAGATATATATACAATTGTATCGAGACACGCTCCAGTTGGAAAGCGTGTGTGAATGTGAACAGTGAGGCACTGAGTGAGCTTTTATTTTGGCAAGAGAACGTCACACACCTAAATGGTAAAGCTATGTGCCAGGCAGCTGAGCCTACAAGGAATGCGTGCAGCGATGCATCAGCCACTGGTTATGGCGGTTACGTTGTGGAAGATGGTATGTCTGAGGTGACAGGTTTGTGGTCAGTTGACGAACAAACAGAAAGCTCCACGTGGAGAGAACTCGAAGCAGTTGCTAGAGTATTGGATGCAAATAAGAATTGCATATCAGACCAGTTGGTCAAATGGTATACTGATAATCAGAATGTGGCCAGAATCCTGAAAGTTGGTAGCAAATTGGCACATTTGCATGTAGTTGCATTGAAAATACATAACAGTTGTCAAGAAGTTGGTATTGAAATTCAGCCCGAATGGATACCAAGAGAGTTGAACGTGCGTGCGGACGCTCTTAGTAAAGGGGGTGATTGCGATGACTGGGAAGTAACGGAGAAAGCATTTGCATTTATAGACTCTGTGTTCGGACCACACACCGTGGACAGATTCGCAAGTGAGTCTAATTGTAACGTACCACGATTTAACTCACGCTGGCATCATCGGGATGCAGAGGCTGTGGATGGGTTATCTCAATGATGGAAAGGTGAGAATAACTGGTTGGTAACCCCACCTCGTTTGGTTGTATCCGGTTTACGAAAACTGGAATCTGAGTCTGCCTGCGGAACCATAGTGGTTCCGGAGTGGCGGTCAGCGCCATATTGGCCTCGTTTATGTAGTGAGCAGAATACGTTTCGTAATTTTGTGAAGGGATACATTGTTCTGGATGCCAATAAGACGGTAAGGAAAGGCAGAGGCAAGAACGGAGTATTCGGTAAGGAGAATATTCCGTTCAATATGTTAGTGGCCAGAGTTCTGTTTTGATCACCAATCGAGGAGAGAGGTAATGTGGCAAAGAGTGTGTGGTATTAATATCTATGCATACTAATAATAAGCTTATGTTTTTCTTATTTCTGCAGGATTGAATTTAAATGATAGAGTAGAGTCATTGACGGGCACCGAAAATCCTGAGTTGCGTCGATTGTCGAAAAAGCTACCGGAGGCATTGCTGGGAGCCAAAGGTGGCAGCACCAATAAGAAATACTGGGCGTATTTTTCAAAATGGCAGGCTTTTATCGAAGAAAATGGAAATGTCAGGCCTTACCAGGTAACCCAGTACACGCAGCATTGTATCTTACAAGTTTGATAGAGCGCAACTGTTCTTTCGCCGTTATTTCAGCGTCTTCTTACGCTATAAAATGGGCACACAGCTTAGCTTGCGAGCGCGATCCAACAGTTCACCTGTTCGTAGTGAATGTGCTAGAAAGCGCCAAGCGTAGCTGCAGTAAGCCTGTTGTGAAAAAGATCCCGTTAGTTCTAATGCGCTGAGGGAATTGTGTATTAAATACAGGCATAGTGATGACTTAATTATTGTTCGTGATTTATTAATGATGCTATTAGGTTTTAGTGGATTTATTTTTAGATTTAATGAGTTGCATAATATAAAGTGTAGCGATATTATTATACTTAATGATCATTTGAAGGTTACAATTACCAAGAGTAAGACAGATCAATATAGAGAAGGCAATTATGTATTAATTTCTAAATTGGATTCTGTGGCTTGTCCTTTCAATATGTTCGAAAGATATATTTCATTATCAGGTATTGATATGTTAAGCAACACAGTTTTGTTCAGACCTATGATTAGGTCTAAGGGTCGATGTATCATGTCTAGTAAAACAAGCCTTTAAGTTATTCTCGAGTTATTTTAGCTAGGCTGAAGGACGTAGATTCCGTTTCCAATTTTGGTGTACGTTCCTTGCGCGTTGAAGGCGCAACAGCCGCCGCTAACGCGGCTGTTAATGATCGTTGCTGGAAAAGGCACGGTAGGTGGAGGAGTGAGACGTCGAAGGACGGGTACGTCGCTGATTCACTGATAGCGACGTCAAGTGTCTAAAAGTTTGGAATTATGATATCTAATTAAGGGGAAGTAATCCTTGTAATCCTTGTATTGTATTATAATTCACGTCGTAGGAAATATTGTCTAAATTTAGTATTTGAATTTATCTTTCTATGTATTATAATGTACATCTTTATAGGGTTCTTCAATTCATCAGTTTGTCGTATCCCTTTCTTTGCTTGTTCCATGGAGGCTGACGACGTAACAAAATCATGTGTGTTTGTCGTGCATTCAGCATGGGATAGGGAGAATGGTAGAGACATATAATTCTCAACGTTTCGGTAGTGTAGTTAAGAATTAATGTCTCTACATTTCGGTTCTTATCGCATAGTGAGTAGAGTGGGTCTTGGGTCATATAGTTACGGCGGGAAACATGTTTGTGTAAGTCATTCTAGCGTCAGCCGTAATACAGTTCGGTCGTTCGGAAAATTCTTATTTTTATATATCTCGTTGCAAAATTAGGCAGACATTTCACATCGGTCCTTTTTGAGGCCCTTGTTCATAACGAATACTTTGAAAGCACATTATTGTTTGTGACACAGGCCTATCCGATATTTTATATAAATAGAAGGCAATGTTTTGTTATGATAAAGTTAGGATATATATTCTCTGCTAATATGTGTTTTTATATTTCGCAGGATGGAGTCTTGTCATCCTCTCTGAGGTGTGATATGTTACGAAAGCTACAGACACAGGTTTTCCGGTAACAGCCATTATGTGTTTTCCTGGGCGACTAGTACACCGATGAAGGTTTTAGGTACATTATAATTGTACCTTGTTTTTCATTTTGTAAAATGAAGCAGTAACGTGTCAATGCATGGCAATTTTAGGGATATTGTAATTCTACGTTGTATTTTCATATTGTAAAATGAAAAAGTAAAGTGTCTATGGCGGCCGACGACGTAACCAAATCATGTGTGTTTGTCGTGCATTCGGCATGGGATAGGGAGAATGGTAGAGACGTCTGCAAACCACACATGGCTCTGCTATTTCGGGCGGGAATTACTGGCGAGGAATCAGTATCTTATATACCAGCTGCGTGAGCCCCTGGCACCAAAGTTGCCGAATTGAATTGAGATTGACAAATTTTTAATTGTAAATGATTTGCCGACATTGGCACCAACATCACTGCACTATTCGAAGCAACTTCATAATATATAGCAATTATTAAGTACCATACGACCATGAGCTTTAACTTTAATGGGCTGCCCTTCACATCATAATATAAAGACCAATGGATATAACCAAAAGTACCCAGAGTTTCAAGTTCAACATGTAAGAACACGTATTTCTATAGGGAACCTAAAATGGACTAGACATTACCATTATACTGACGGAATGTTTTGGCAATTTGCATTTCCAAATGCAAATCTAGACTTGTATCGAGATCACAATGTCCTTGACCTCAAAAGTGGAAATGCCCTTGTATTGCTCCAATTGGTTGAATCAGCTGTATGACCGTGCTTAGTTCCAAGAACTTGACCAATTCACCTTTCCAGAGTATCCATCTATCATCTGACCTCGTATGACGTTATAATTAGCTCATCGCGTGTATGATGACGTCATAAGCATTGCGTCACAAAGGGTTCCATACAGACCGTCATCAAATATCAAATGGTCCGACACGTTGTATGAATTGTATGTCTTTGTAATTCTTTGGTATTTAATAAACATGCTGTTGAATATTTTGAAACTAATTTGACTGGGCGCTGTTGCTGCCAGTCAAATTAGTTTCAAAATATTCAAGAGCTTACCTGTGTAGTTTTTTGGAAATTGATAGTCAGGGTGTTCAGCGATCGTTCGATCCCAACACGAGCAAGGTGTGGGTGGAGCTTAGATAGAGATGGGCGGGGTATAGCTAAAACCGGAAAGGTCCATTCAGTAATAAAGTCAAGATGAGCTAAGCAGAAGAACCTTGGTAACTTAAAATCTATATTTTATACAAATGTGACAATGACTTTGAGCGTTAAATCCACGCAGAGATCGAAGGCGATATGTTGAGCTAAGCAAAAATTGTATACCAAGGTCACAGCCACCTTGATATTTAACCTCATGACCTCAATGTGGTCCATCCTGTTCATTTATGGAAGCATGTGTCCAAGTTTAGTCCCAAATAGTGTGAAGCCATGCTCAGATAAATGACAATTTGTTGAGCTAAGCCAAAAACAAAACAAATAAAGTTTATATCAAGGTCATGTCTTTCACCTTCGATCAATACTCACCATTCTATTACTTCTGATACAAGCTATCTTGGATAGCTGGCCCTAGGACTATAGACTTAGTAAGCTTTACCGGCTCCTGGAACCGGGTACTCGGCTCCCAACAGCCGACTACCAGTTTGCCATGAAGCTCATTCTTGTTTGCATAGCAACAAGAGCTACATGCTTTTTTGTAGTTGGAAGTTCTTTGGATTTTATTAAAGTTTCTAAAGTTTCTAAGTCTTTCTCTGTGATAGTGATAGCTTTGTGTGCGCTCTATAAAGATTATTTAGATTAACATGGAAGGAGCCGATGATATCCAGGTTGTATAATTCCATGTTATTCCATAGTTAAAAGACTTAGGTCTTCAGAATTTCGTCTGTGTCGCATGTTACATTTTCTTAACCCCGAATCTGGGACGTGTGTTAACAACGAAATATGCCAGATTGGTCGTCTTCCTTTAACCCCAACAGGCGTTCGGCAGATATGAAATAAGGTGTTGGCTATACGGTGTTTAACACGAAAATCGGCTGACTTCGTTCTCCGTATGATCCGAGCGGGTGACGTCACACCCGAGTTATCTCGGATGTTTATGTGAAGAAAATGTTTCATTAATTCGCGCACCTGATTCTGGGTGCTGCGTACTGTAATTGGTACCAAAAAAACTGGAATTTTCAAGTTGTGCGTGTTATCACCATCTGTTTGCAATGCTCGGTGGTTTCAAAATTCTTGATTTAGATGTGTGGTCTGCGGGTTTATCGTGTTCTACAGCAGTTTGTTTACATTTTGTTGTTTCTTCACATATCGTTTTAGCCTTCGTTAGGAGTAAAATTTATATTGATTAGTAAATATACCCCGAATGTATGCAATATGGTTCCTGGTTCCGTTCATACATCCTGCAGGATCAGTATATGGGTGTATATTGCCCGCTTCGTTCCTGTCATCAATGCGATCTTTGCTGTAACATTGCGGGGTGGGGTGCTGGAGGGTTAACATTAATTTATGGTCAAACTTATTTGAAAATTATTTGTCTGCCTTCCATTCCTGTTTCGTTCCGCCTGTTTATAGTAGGTGTGTGCTTATTTGTAGGCCAAGCCAGCCCCGCCATCATGTGACGAGTGCCATAAGTTCGTGAGGGTCTTGTTCAAGGACCATGTCTGCTTTAAATGTACACATTGTAATCTTGATAATAGGTGCAATATTTGTGCAGTGTGGTCGTCCGATATGATTGTCAAGTTTCTTTCCCAGAAAATCGTGGAGCGTCCGTTTCGGCCCCTCTGGGCGCTCCACGTCTGCACCAGAGGTTGTGGAGATGGCACCTCCGGCGTGGTTTGGACCTGCTATGCAAGGCTTCTTGCACAGCGCCCTTCCCACGTTGATGTCGTTCCTGCTTCCGAAAGTTGCAGGGCAGTCTCTTCACGTGCTTGATACAGACCATGTCCTTGGACAGGGTTCTGGACTGGCTACTGAGGGAGCCGTCTCGTACGGCTCCCTGGCAGTTCCGTCGGGCTCTGGCCTGATGGGTTGTGTCTCTCTGCAGCCACCTCCAGGTGGTCCAGTAGCGGTGGTCGGTCCATCAGGCATGAGAGCCGTCCGCCAGGATGGCTCCAGCGCTTCCTCGTCTGGTGATGACTCTTCGGGGTCTGAAGACGAGGAGGCTGAGGAGGAGAGATTGCTGCGGCCTGAGATGCCGCGGGTGGAGAGCATGGAGATCGATCCCGTCCTGGATGGAACCGTCCTCCATCTGTCTGGCTTGGCGCAAGCCAGTGCAGCAGCTCCGCCCGTAGTTGAGGTCAATCCGGTACCGGGCACCAGTTCCGTGATGGTTGGTTTGCCACCAACCGACACAGTGACTGGCGTGGCTGGCCAGGCGTAGTATGCACCTATCTCGCCTGGTCCAGCGGTCAGGCATGGGGTGCTGTTGGCGGCCGTGCTTGGCCATGGTTCCTCAACTGTTACGGGGCCGCACAGCTTTCTGTGCGGGCCTACTCCATGGACTGGTGTTTTCCATGGGGTGGCGGCGGAACCGTATGGTACCGGAGTTCCTGGCTTATCGGCAATGGCTCCTAGCCGGGAGGCCGTTGCTGGTAGACCCATGAGTACGTCAATGGGTGACGTGTTCACGGGAGTGTCCTCTTTGGAGACAGACTGGTCGGAGGCTCTGGCGTAGCGAGCCAGGGCGGACCCGTTTGTGGTTTCGACCACGGCCGAGAAGGATGCACCCCGTCCATCGGTGGCATCGATTAGGACTGGGATTTTGCCCGCAGCCCGGATCCAGTCTATTGGACTGGATCCAAGGTTTATGGAGTTGTTGGATGCTATTTATAGCAAACAGCTTCTGACCAAGGGCCAGCTCCCTGCGGCCTCCAGGGAGGTGCGGGCAAGGTGCCATATTACCCGTGTGGAATATGACAGATATGGTGTTGTGCCAGTGGTCACTGAGGATGATCGCTGGGTGCTGGGGGTCCAGAGTCCTGGAGCGGATGGCCCCGCCCCGGCACTGGTGGACAAGTCCCAGGTGCACCATGCCGAAGTCCTGTCCCTATGCGATGAGGGTGTGAGGGCAGCAATGAGTGCTGTCAACCATTCTTATCGCCTTCTTCAGTCAGTGTGGGTTGAAGCGGGGGCAGGCCACCCTGTGCCACCTGTGGCGCTATCGTGCGTGAATGACGGCCTGGTGCTGTCTATGGACACATTGGCAAGGGTGTAGGCGCGAGTGACAAAGTCTAGGAGGCAGATGGTCCTTGACCATAGGCATCCGGCTACGGCTGTTAGGGAGCGTCTTCTTGGGATTCCCCTTACAGGCCCTAGTACCTTTGGTGGCCAAGCGCGGGCCATCATAGAAGACACTGCCAGCTTTGCGCAGAATCAGTTAGCGGTGAATCTGCAGCTTGAACTAGTGCGACAGGCGCATGCACTAGGGGCTCTAACCAAACTGCTAACCGGACAACCTTCTAAGAAGCAGAAGAAGCATAAAAGCAAGGCAAAAGTCAAGCCTAGTGCTTCTCCTGTTTCTACTTGGTCTTCTCAGCCGCCTCCGGCGAAGAAGGCCAAGAAGGTTGTGGAGGCGCCTACCCACCACAATGTTGCCACCGACCGCCCGAGAGGCACGAAGGGCAAGGGGAAGGGGAAGGGTAAGTCCTCAAAGGGCAGGAACAAGGGAGCGGATCGTACCTGAGGGTGCGAGGGCTCCCTTCGTATCTGCCTGGACGGCACAGCCAAGACCAAAATGGTTTTCTCTCTCTCGTCAAGAGATGGGGTAGGGGTGTGGATCACAAGCCAGACACCCGCATTAAGCGTTACCACGTCTATAGTGGGTGGATGGCTCATGCATTTCGTCGAGGCTTGGCGAGGTGTGACGTCAGACGGTCTGGTCCTAAGATGGTTATCCCAGGGATACATGCCAGAGTGGTGGGATTTTCCACCACAAAATCTGTCTTTCGCACCAGTCTGGACTCCCGTACCAAGGGAGCCAGACACGTTAGAAGCCATTCAGAAGGAAGTGTCAGGTTTGCTTCTGAAGGGAGCAATAAAACCAGCAAACCAGAACATTCCAGGCTTCTATTCAAACATGTTCCTTGTTCCCAAGAGCACCGGGGGGTTTGACACATTCTCAATCTCAGGCCATTGAATTGGTTTATCCATACGCCTTGTATGGAAACTCCGAGGTCGATAATGGCAGGATTGAGGAAGGGAATGTGGTGTGTATCGATCGATCTGAAAGATGCATATTTCCACATTCCAATGAACAGGAGTTGTCACAGGTTTCTGAGACTCGCGTTTCAGAATCAGGTATGGGAGTTTGTAGTCCTCCCATTCGGCATGTCGACAGATCCACAGGTTTTCACCAGAGTGGTCCTTGCGGTGACAGCATTTCTCAGAAGAGAGAACGTGGCGCTTCACATCTACATAGACAATTGGCTTATCAAGGCAGACACGCCAGCCAAGTTAGAGGCGGATACTGCTCTGACTCTCAAATTACTTTCAGATCTAGGCTGGATAGTCAACAAGGAGAAATCCGAATTGACACCAACTCAACATTTCGTTTATTTGAGAATGCGATTGCATGGAGCAGGTAATCCCGTACTCTGCTCTGATGCGAAGGCCTATCCAGTTGTACCCCTGTCGAAGCTGGTGCCAGTTTTGGAGCCATTAATGTCGCATCTTGTATGGTGGAAAACGCGTCAGAATCTCCTAGTAGGAGTTTCGCTGCACCTCCCCCACCCCCAGCCCCAGCTATCCGTGTACATGGAAGCATCGCTGGAGGGGTGGGGGCCCTGCCTGGGAGAACGCCAGATCTCGGGCACATGGACTCTCCAGGAGAACCAGCTGCATATCAATCTGTTGGAAATGATGGCATTGGAAAAGTTTCTTCCAAAGGTCAGGGGCAAGGGAATATTGATACGGTCGGACGACTCGACAGTAGTATCATACATAAATTGCCAAGGCGGGACCAAGTCACCCACACACTATGTATGAAAGTGTGGTACTTGATTCAATGGTGCATGAATTACTCGGTTGTTTTGAAAGCAGCTCACATTCCTGGGCGATTGAACATTCTGGCGGATGCTTTGTCTCGCAGACAGAGGATTCTGCCAACAGAATGGTCTCTCAAACCTTCAGTTCTTCACATGGGGCAAACCCAGCGTGGACTTGTTCGCCACAAAGGACAATGCTCAAATCATGACTTATGTCTCGCCGATTCCAGATCCAAATACCATCGATACAGACGCTCTGGCGATACGAAGGAGAGGGATGCACGCTTACACGTATTCCCTCACCATTCTTCTGCCGAAGATATTGGTGACGATCAGAGAGGAACCGTGCCTGGTCCTGCTAATAGCGCCATTTTGGCTCAGCAGGTCGTGGTTTACGGATTTTCTAGGTCTGCTGGTGGACAATCCAATGCAGTTACCCGAGATTCCGAACATGATCTCCCAGGCCAAGGGACGCTTCCTACATGAGCATCCCGAAATGTTCAAATTGACTGCATGGATGTTATCAAACAACGTTCCACGTTGGAAGGTTTTTCTCGACAAGCTGCGAAATTCATCGCAGCTGCGAAAAGGCGGTCACCCTTCAAGTCATATAACAACAAGGTTAACAGATTTGCAGACTGGTGTGAAGGAAAGGGTATTAATACCTTTCAATCCACTGTTCAGCAAATAGCAGACTTTCTCTGTGAGCTATTCTTTTCAGGACTAGCTCCTGTCACAATTGCTGGATACAAGTCAGCTTTGGCATCAGTTATCCCTTGTCTAGCCAACAGGGATAGTCCACTCTCCGACCGAGACAACCGGTAGTCATTCCAGCCGGGAGTCTATCTTTAGTGCTTAATGTACTGACCAAGCACCCTTTCGAACCGTTGCGTTCGGCTAGTCTAAACCATTTGACTCTAAAGGCGGGTTTTCTATTGGCAGCTTCCTCAGCTAGAAGGCGCAGTGAGATCCACGCACTTTCAGCAGAGAGGGGCCGATTTATTGTCTCTGGTGAGGGTCTGGCCATGTGTATCTCTTGTTTGGTGGCTATGCAAACAATATGAGCTTCATGTCAAACGGGTACTCGGATGTTGGGAGCCGAATACCCGGTTCCAGGGGCCGGTAAAGCTTACTAAGTCTATATCCCTAGGTCCAGCTATCCAAGATAGCTTGTATCAGAAGCAATAGAATGGTGAGTATTGTTAGATCTCGGAGAAAGGGAAATTGAAATTTCCTTCAATCCCGTTAAATGCACGTTTTAAAGACGTTACATTTGTACTAATGGCAGTGAAATATCGACGCAGCGCACAACGCCATTTCCGGTGTCACGTCATTGGAAGCGGCGACGTGTTTTAGATTGACGCAATTAATATCGCTGTTGGGCTGTTTAAAAGCTCGTTTCAGTCAAAAGTGATGTTAATGTTTTTAAATAGTGCAGTAGCTAAGGTAAGAGGACTCGGTACATTCAGATCAAGTATGAATCTGAGGAAGCTAAGATTTAGATGAGGGCAAGACGCAGTGGTCACAGACGAAGAAGGACTGATTGCAGGTGTAGGATAATAAATGACGTCATTAATGACGTCATGGATGACTTAGATAAGTACGTCACGAACGCATAATTGAAGGCGGACTATGCTTTGTTGTACGAATTATATGTCTTTACTATTTAATACAGATTCTGTTGAATATTTTGAAATTATAGGCAGCAACAGCACCCGGTCAAATTAATTTCAAAATATTTAACGGCTTGCCTGCATAGTTTTCTGGAAATTAATGGGCAGGGAGTTCAGAGATCGATCGCTCAACACGAGCGAGGTGTGGGAGGAGCTTAGCTAGAGGTGGGCGGGTCTTAGCAAAAACTGGAAGGGTCCATTATTGTGCGCTGGACGCATCGCAAAGCGCATGTGGCGTGTGCGACACCGGGTTGATTGTATAGGGTTTTGCGTGCAAGATTCAATAAAAAACTAAAACCAGGCGGGTCGGATTAGAGGCTACATACTACGCCATAATGACCCACTGACAAGTCCATGTCCGCAGCAATAGCTATAAGTGTACGCAGTAATCAAACATCTTTATGAGTAATGACGGCTAGTAGACGTGTTATGTGATGTGTCAGACAACGGCATAACAGTGTACATTATTTTAACTCGGCTTTCTCTTTGACCAAACTTTACAAGAAATTACACCGGTGTGTCGAAGGTGAATTTGGCAAACATTTAGCCACACGAAATAGATTGTATGGTCTTTCTCAGAATTGATACAAGTAATTAATTTACTTTTAATGCCCAGATGGAAAGTGGTGAGCTTAACCTCGTGAATGGCGTTGATGGGGAATCTGGTACATTGCGTATCTATCATGGAAACAGGTATGTAATAGAGGACCTTGACCTCGAAAATGAGTACATAGTTGAATTTCTCAGGAGTACTCCAGAAAATCACATCTATGTCAATCCTGTGAAATTCCGTATGTTCAAGCACGTGGCATCTTCATAATTCAAGTTGGCCGCCATCACAAATCAACATATACAGGAAAACGTCCAGATTGTCACAACTAACCAAGCTGAGACATTAGAACAATGACGTTAGTATTTATATCAATGTGATAGAGTATGCTGAATAGAAGCAAGCCATAACACGCATTCTGTCTATGTCCTATTTCTACACATACGCACGCACGTACACGCACACACGCATGCATGCAGGTACACACGCGCGCGCCCACTCACGTGCGCGCACGCTTTTTCGTTTTCTTGGGGTAGATACTGTCAAACTTCCCATTTAAACTGAGCTCGATCTTACTGTTGCTGAGTACCACCAAGGCTGTCCGGCTTTCCTGAATGATGGCTAACCATTTCCAATTAACCTTTCCAGTTTTAGCTATGTTCCGCCCATCTCTAGCTAACCTCCACCAACACTGCGCTCGTGTTGGAATCGATCGATCGCTGAGCTCCCCGACTATCAATGTCCAGAAAACTACAGGTAAGCTGTGAATATTTTAAAACTACGTTGACTGGTTGCTGTTGCTGCCTATAGCTTCAACATATTCAACAGCATGTTTATTAAATAGTGTAGTATAGGGGAGACCGGGGCACAGTGGATCGGAAATGTTTTACTTTGGTATAACCCTTAGCTTAATGACAGGATATATTATTTTAACAGTAGGAATGATAGAGGCGCTTGTTGTCTGTTAAAAACCTTACTAATTGCTAGTTATCTGTTAGCATTTGTGACTTATGGTGTTTTGAAAAATAAAACATATGTGATTAACTGTGCCCCAGTATCGGGGTATGGTGAATCACTACATGGGGCACAGTGAATCGATCTTGGATATTTAACCCTTTGAACCAGAAATGATAAAATACCAGAATCATTTAACAATTTTAGAGTTCTGTTGAAAATTCTGAGACTAAATAGTCTAAGAGCTGTCAAATTAGGCTGTTTCAATATCAATATGTTGGAACTGGCATTCTGGGAATTCAGGGTACAAGATGGTAAATCAACCAAAAATTCTAAATGTGTCTTCAGATATATTTTCATTCAATTAAGCAAACAACAGGTACATCATAAAATATCTAATGTCCAAATAATGCAAATTACAACGAGGTCAAATTATCACTATCATTAATCTAGAGTATCCTGTTTTGCAGCATGATTTGCTTATACTGGATAACGTAAATTTACACAATAGCACCTCACTTCGAGAGGAAGCCACTTCACCAAAATGTGTGCAAACTAAAGTGAAACCAAATGATCAAGTCACAATCATTATACATATATATCAAGATTAAGGGAAGATTACTAGGATATATAATTATGGCCTGGCCAAGGAGTGCGTTGTTTTGAGCCATGATTTGCAAATATTAACGTAGCATGTCAGAATATGAAGTAAAGTCAACTGCAAAAAATCATATGACGTGCCACACGAGCTGTGCCACCATGATGCATAGGACTGAGTAACTTCCCTACAATGTCTTCAAAAGGGACATCTAATATGTCATCTACAGTTGGAAAGATAAATGTGAATGATTTAGGTTTCTTACGTCTCAGAAATTTCATTTCAAAAGTAGCTTCATCATCATTGGTGCGGTTTTGGATCTGCCCTAAATACATAAGTTTGGTTTTCTTTGTAACAAATCTGACCAATACGAAGTCATTTGGACTGAGAGCATCGTGAGTGGACAGTTCTATGTAATCTAGCTGTTTTTCTGACAATTCATAATAATCTGATGCATATAACTCAACATCACAAATTGTTCTCTCATCCTCTTCCTCACTTGAGCTACCAGAATCTGTAACTTCTCCAGACCGGAGCTTAAGCTTCTTTTTTAGCTAGTTCAGTCTTTCGGCTGACTTGTTTATCTTTCTTTCTTTCTTTTCTTTACTTTTCACAAGTCCTTATTTGTTCCTTTATTGGATTATCAGTCAGAACAAGGGTTTTACCCTTCTTTCTCCCGCCTTTGTTTTTACGTGGTGGTGCCTTTGGGAAGGTACTAATTTCTTCTGGTGTGATAATGCTATTGCCTGTATTTGCTGAAGTCGAAGTAGCTGCTTCAAATGGCTGTGAAGATATTGGAGTAGCATCTGGAGCTGGGTGATGCGATGCTGGAACATCAATGATTGGCTGCACAGATTCTGCCTATGGCAGCAAATAACTCCCCAGCCAAACTACTTTCAAAATATTCACCAGAATGTTTATTAAATTACAAATTTATCAATGGCATTTCATACACTTGTAAGGTACATTTCAGCCTTCGTAAGTTAGCTATACGTCATTTCGATTGTGACGCCAGCTAACATGTGACATATTTGATTACGGCATCATATACATGACACATGAACCAGACACATTGCTGATCGCAAAGTCCCATAAGGTTCTAAGACTACAACAGCTGTCTTCAACCAAATAGACTTCATACTATGCAAGACAGAAACAAAACCATTACTCCGGAACGTTCGTTCGTATGGAGGCACAGACCTTAATTCTGACCATAAGCCAGTCATTACACACCTTCAGATGCACGATCTCTACCTAATATATAAACGCCATACCAGGCAAGGGGGTAGAGTCACCAACAACCTACCCAAGCTCTTCGGCGACACTGACGCTCAAATGTCTTACAAAAAGGCACGCGGGGAGCAGATACCTAACATCGACGTCAGCTCCGATCCAAAACGAAGCCCTAAACAAAATACTGAAATTTATGGAATCATCAGCTACCAGCACCATAAGTGTTCTTAAAACCAACCAAACTAAGTATACTGACGACCCTCTAGTAGTAAAACTGTCAGCAGGGCAGAAAGCGTTACGGCTGCACATCTATCAAAGTGGCCAAAGTAAAGACCACACCAAACTACGCTGGGAGTGCAAAAAGATTTTGCGCCACATTAGCAAATGCTTAAAAGATCTTGCTATTTAACAGGCATACTCTCTAGTAGATGAAATCACTTCCATGGATGACTGTCACAAAATGTTTCGGGCACCACGAGCCTTGACAGTTACTGACTACACACCACCACTCAGTGTACACAACTGAAGGACACTTTATCTGGACTGACCAGAGAAAAGTCGAGGCCATTCGAGAACGGTTCAAGGAACAGTTCACTGACAACGATGATGAGCCCTTGCACCCGTTCTCACAGCCCTAAAGCGGACGTGCACCTGGACCTGGTGGCATGAGTAATGAACTATTCAAATATGCAAGTGACATTATCTCAAAACCGATCACCCACCTAATCAATTAAGCTTTTATGCACCACGTTCCCATCGACGCTGTAGGCCAAGGCACCCTTATCGCACTACCCAATCCCAAGAAGCCACCTGGCCCCAAGTCAGTCTGCAGCCCATTGTGCTCCTCAATAGCATACGGAAAATCATATCCAATTTTACTCTATGCCGCATCTCAGATCGATGACTTCACCGAATCATGTCAAAGTGGCTTCAAACGTGGTCGCAGCTGCGCAGATATTGTATGGGCTCAACGCATGCTTGTGTCGGTAGTCATGTCCAAACACTAGGATTTCTTCAAAATGGGCATTGCCATGTCACGAGCCTTCGACACAATTAAACACTCAAAAATCTTAAATGTACTACGCCAGGCCAGTTGCAAGGAAGATGAGCTAGGAACAGTGAGACTTCTGCCTGCAGACACAACGCTGAGAGTACGGGTCAAGTCAGTGAAGTATGTAGAGTTTGAGACATGAATTGGCTCACCAAAGGGAGATGGTCTATCTCCGGTTCTTTTTACCTGTTACCTTGCTGCTGCATTGACATCCGTGTGAGAAAGTTCAACAAGACCAAACCCCCAGTGTCAATACTCGGTATGCCGCTAGAGATGGAATATGCCGACGATGTGGACTTCATAAACTAGTAAAAGAAACTCCTTGATGAACCTTTCCTAATAGCTGCAAGCAAACTAAAAATTGAGAATCTCTTTATGAATGAATCCGCAACAGTTTTCACCCATATATACCTATTCACAAAGCATGAAACTAAATAAAATAATGACTCACTTCGTGGCGGCGAACCATGGAGGAAACGTAAACTCCTGGGTTCACTGCTTTGCAGTACTGCGGACATTGCAGCATGCTGCGACATGGGGAACATAGCTTTCCAGCCCTTCTGGAAGCTATGGATTCGTAGAGCAAAGATGCCCTTGATAAAAAGGTTACGTTTATACAATGCAAGTTGCGTATCCTTGATGCTGTATAACTGTAACAGCTAGGTAGCTCCAAAGGCCGTTCGAGACAAACTCGATGCCTGCCACCGCAAACACACATCCGCCATCACTGGATACCGATGGCCAGACAGCATAATTTCCAACGATGCATTATACAAGATATGTAATACGTCGTCGCTGTCTGTAAAAGTTGCCCAGCAAAGATGGTCTTTGTTTGACCATGTGCTAAGGATGCCAGAAGAGACACCAGCACAGAGAGCCTTGGAACTCGTCCAACTCGGAGCCAGCAAATACAAAGCCAGGAGAGGACGTCATTGCATAAATCTGATAAGCGTGCTACGAGGTGACCTAAAGAAAGCAGGACTCGGTACACTCAAGTCACGAATGGACCTGAGGAAGCTAAGGATTTCGGTTGAGGACTAGACACAGAGGGCAAAAGTAAAGAAGGACTCATTGCAGCTGTAGCATATTTCTACTACTACAGCCGCAGAATACAGTAAACACACAATACAGATTGAATCCCCTCATTATGAGTTAAGTATCATGGGAAAAACTACATACATTGACCCATAGATATAGCAGCTGCACTGACACACGATAACATAAGTTCAATAGAGAATGTCACTTCCAACGAAATTGCCGGACACTTTGAATTGACTAATGAGTCGCATAATAAAATCAACATCTGGCAAAGTGTATGAACTCCACTGTATCCCAATCATGCTCAGTATTATAGATTTGTGCCGACCTCAATCTTTATGTCGTGCATTTTAATAACAATAAAATGTATGTTTACATTAATCGTAAGTAAGGATCACAATTACTCGCTGAGATACAGAATAGTTTATCATTTGCAGATGATTACACGAAACTCCAGCGTTTATATGCCTATTGCTTACAAATGAGAAATTGTGTGGTATTAAAGGTGATCTTGCAATGTTTATATTTGACAACGGTAACAACAATGCTAGACCACTCATATCATGATAATGGTTACCTTTAATTTGTATTTTCAAGTAACACTTCGCCTGCTGAGGGGGCAATCCATCTTTCCATCGAATCGGGCTACTCAGAAAGTTGCTCAAACTGGATAATTTGGCACATAAAATCAAAGTGTTCATTGGATCAATTGAACCACTCAAGCCAATCCACCCTCCCTAATTTGTACTAAATGCTTGGAGGTCTTCATTTACTCATATCATACATGGGATCAATTGGGTACATACTGGGTAATAGTGGTTTATGCTAAACGGTTATGCTCCAGCCACTGTAATCGGTATGATAACAGACCATGCATATGCTCGTGCGCGCTGCGCCCATCATTTGCTACCATAAACTATTATGTTGCCCTTACTACCAACACGTGGCAGGCTCGGTAGCATGAACCTCACTCATCCAGGATACGCACCAGCCTTTGATGAATGGTGAATGTTCCACTGCTTGTGTTGAAATGAGCTATGTGTCTAACAGCTCACACATATCATACATGTTCTGATGGAAAGTAGCACCATTCAATATGGAACTCTGAAGCATTGGGTATAATATTTGAAACAAATATCACTCAATGCACATTTCAAATGAGTAGAGGGCAATGTGGATTACGGCTTACATCATCACGCAGGCGTTTTAGGATTGGGGCTTACATCGTAATACCGGCAGTGAGATGACCCCTGCTCTATGCTGCTGGTCACTTGGCATGCGCAAAATCTGCCCGCTTTTACGGGCGCTATCATGACCAGATGAAAGCCCTGACCGATATCATGTCTGTAAAGCAGTACCGCAACGTCGCTGAGAGATGTTGCTTTAACATTTGTAGAACAGATACATCATCGACTGAGAACTGTGAGCAAAGAATTGAACAAAATTCAATGCGATTGTTGTCGGCCTTCGGAGGTATGGCTCGTGATCGGTGTATTACGGACACTCATGGCTGCATACCGTGCCCCGCGGTATCCCGATCGGTGATGCACTGGGCAATTTCACGAGGATCTATAGGCACGGGTGCGATAAGCAAGTGGGCCGTAATGCCAGTAGCATAACTTGTGATGTTAACGACGATGAGGCATTCCTGCATTGGCTGGAAGCGCACTGCCTAATTCTGCATAGCAAATGGTATCATTGCTGGCTAGTGTGCAAGTGTGGAACATTAACAGCTGCCAAATCACATACATGTACCTGAAGATCGTTCCATACTGTTCAGCAATTGTGGGGCCGTGAGCTATAACCAACTGAGCGTGGGTAGCCTAGACTAGCTAGCTTCGGCAGTTCAAGACGTGCCGGACTGCACTCCACTGTATTGCACAGCATGCCTTCCTAAAAGTAACATTTCATAATAGTACACTTTGAAATGCTTAGCCATAGGGGTTGCATTACAAAACGTAAACGCTTTATATAGTTTACATAACGTGATATGAGACCCATAAGTCCAGCGTTTATTCTATGGTTCAATTCGTCTCGTGTTAAAAACAAACACATGTTAGCTGCGACTCAAAACTAGTTAAAGATGTTTTGTCTGTTGGTATGTTAGTTGGACTGTCAGTACCGTTCAAAAAATACGTTAACATGTTTGCAAAAGGAAGAACAGAAACATGTTAGTTAGTACAATTTTGAACACAATGTAAGAAATTTTCTGTTGAAGATTTTGGTCTTTATTTCACGGGAAAGCCATTGCTGCCTTATACCCAAATATTAAAAACTACGTTTTATTTTGTTTCGCAAAGAATGTTATGTTATTTCTGAGCTGTACTGTAGATATACATTTTAGTACTTAAGTATATGATTTGGCATTACTGTTGACAATGTAAATTGGTGACGCAGAATATTTCGTACGTGAAGGAGCACTGGGAGTGGTGACAAATATTGTGTAATCAGACCATATTAATTGTGTTACAGATGGGGCTCAATTTGTCGTCATAACTTTGGGACTGAAGAAGCAATGGTTGCTTGTCGCCAACTGAGATTGCCTTCGCAATCAGCAACATTCTGGTTCAACGACGTACTGGGAGATTTCAGCAACTTCTGGCTGGATGACATAATATGCAATGGCACTGAACAAAGACTGGATAACTGTGCGCATGGGAACTGGGGATCTCATAATTGTCGACTAACAGATGTTATCAATTTGCGATGCGGATATATGGTCCCGCTCTTGGTAAAGATTGCTATCTAAAATAAGAAGAAAAAGTTATTCTACATTACGAGCATCCACATGCCTGCCTGCCTGCCTGCCTGCTTGCATGCCTGCCTGCCTGCCTGTCTACATACGCGACTGTCTGCCCATCTGTGATCAATCAGTCAGTCACTGGATCAGTCGGTTGGTCAGTCATTCGATCTGGTGATCGGTCGGTCAGCCGGTTGGCTGATCGGTCAGTCAGTCTGTCGGGTGGGAAGTCGGTCAATCAGTTGGATAGTTATTTGGAGCGTTGTTTGGACAATTGGCCGGTTTCTCAGTTAGTCAAATGTTTGACACTTTCTGGCATATGTAAGCGCTATAGCGAACACGCAATTTTAAAATTATATTAGCATCATATTGAGATCGAACTAATATTACAGTAATCCAGTTTGTACATACAGTTTGTAAAATACAATATTTCTAATCTTTGAAATAATTGGATAATATTGAAGGCCTAAATCATATAAACTCAAGGGTCCACCACATCATAGGCCTTGCCTTTGGTGGATGCCTGTTTTCAGTTGTTAAATTATTGATCTATATGGAAATAAAGAATCCTTAATCTCGAAACCAGAATTTTGAAACACTTATCTTTAAAGTGAAGAGTATTGTGATTAGAGCCACGATATTCGAATAAGACTAAATATATATAGATTACTAGTAAAATAGTAAGATACTTTAACATTCAACACAGGATCGTAAACACTTAGAGGGTAGATATAGAAGCATTTACAGTGAGTAAGGTGGTACTCATCTAATTTAATGATTGGATAAATATTTAACAAATTATGGAATTAATGTTATTACCGACATTTTAATTTCACAAGTCAGTCCTGAGATGTGGAGTCCAATTTTCGAGTCTTGAATTTAAGTAGTAAAATTAGAAATTGATGCGCATTTTGGTAAACATTTAGACATTACCTCCAGGTACAATTTCTGAATATTATTTCTCATATCTATTTTACTATTTTCTTAAAATTATGAAGATTTGAAAAGTTATTCAGAAGAAAACAACGAGACAAAAGATTTAAATTGTTGAACAACGATTCTTTCGACTATTCTTCTGACAAGTAAACGTCACAATCCTTGTACTGTATCTAAAGGAGAGGCATCTCCAATGGAATCAAACTATGAACATAAGAGCATGCCATGTGTGCTCTGGTTAATGGACCTTTCCAGTTTACCAATCCGTCATTTGACGTCATATGACGTCACAATCAACTAAGTGACGTGTAGGACGATGTTATAATTAATTTTGGCATGAATGACTCGATTTAGTCCGTCTTTAACGCTTAATAGTCCGACACGTTGTATGAATTGTATGTATTTACCATTTAATAAACATTCTGTTTAATGTTTTGAAACTAATTTGATTGGGCGCTGTTGTTGCAATAGGCAGCAACAGCGTCCAGTCAAATTCGTTTCAAAATATTTAACAGCTTACCTGACGGACAATTACGCGCTTAAGATGGCCTAAATCGAGTCATTTATGACGTAATGATTATAACGTCAGCTTACGTCACGTAGTTGATTATGACGTCATATGATTGGCTGCCGAAATGGATTCATGAATTACTCTTTTGTTTTCAAAATTACTGGCAGCAATCATGTGGGAATCATATTTAGAACATTGTAAAGACATGTCTCCGTCTGGAGTGGAGTAAGTGTATCATTTATTAATTGTTGGCACGTTATCGAATCACCATTCACCACGACATCTCTGGTCAAAATGATGTGCATAGTAACTGTGTATCATTCATTACTTCATAACACTAACTTTTATTTACCATTCGTAACTTACTAAGATATATCCTTCTTGCAGCATGAAGCGGATATCAGTCTTTCTCCTAGAAGATCTAACGCCAGTGGGGAAATACTGGTGCTACACAATAACAGGTAAGGAATGTTAGCGTAAATATTTATATGTTGATTTATTAGCTGATCTGTGGTACCATACGGGTCATAAATATAGTCAGTTGCCTTCCAGATGACGAATTCATGTAGCATCAGAAAGTTTCGGCAATGAATTTGGACAAAGAGTAAAATATATGCTAGAGTTGTTTTGAATAACCGAACATCGATGGAACCAATGGCGGTGACAGAAGATGTATACATTGTTAAATATATTCAACCGATATGGTTGACAACTAGATCAAGCGTTGACAATGCATCTATGTAGTTTTACACACACATTACATCCAAGATGAATAAGGTATATACAGATGGATAAACGTCACATAATGGATGAATACACATTTAGCTGTGTTCATCCCTTATGAGACTTTTATCCATCTGTATTACCTTTATTAACCTTGGATGTAATGTGTGTGTGTAAAACTACATAGATGCATTTTCAGCGCTTGATCCAATTGCCAACCATGTCGTTTGAATACACATTTAGCTGGCGGAGAAAGGTGACACCTTCACAGCGGTCTCCTCCGTAAGTACCAACTTTGTTGGGAAACTAAGTCATCACAGATTGCGGGCTGACATCCGCATACAGAGGCAACTCTGATTATGTCTACCCTTCTTCAAACAAGAAACTGTGCTCGACATTCTCGGACGACGCAATCTTCCCAGGAGCTTACCATAGCTACGTGGATTGTACGTGGTCTGAGTGCAACATCAAAGAGGCACACCTTAGGTGCAGACTGTGAACACTATAACAGCGATATTGCATGCATTCAAGAGACTAAAGTAGCTATACACTCAGAGTAGCAACTACAGACAGGCCATAAGCTAGTGCTCATGGAGCAAAAACAGACCACATACCGTGGCTTAGGCTTCGTACTCGGACCAAGGGTCTTGGATCATGTCATTAGTTTTGGATTCGTCAGTGATCGCATTGCATTCATCGACCTGGCTATACCTACGCGAAAACACACCACCACTAAGTGTCGAATTGTCAACGCATACGACCCAACTACCGAAAAAGCCAAGGAGGATCCAGCAATATTAGATTCCTTCTATGCAGAACTGAGCTCCGCCATTACAATCCCAGCTAGATGGCAACTGTTCGTGTGTGGAGATTTCAACTCCAAGCTGGGTAAACTCGGAATTGCGGACAAAAGTTCAGGACTTGGCTTATGCATGGGATCCCATGGAGAGGGCACACGCAACAGCAATGGAGAGGCACTGGTGGCATTCCTTAGTTCCAATGGCCTATTTGTCACAAATATGGCCTTCAAACACCCATGCCGTCACCGGACAACATGGACTGGACACATTACTGATCGCAAAGCCCCAAAAGGTTCTAAGGCTACAACAGCTGTCTTCAACTAAATAGAATTCATACTATGCAAGACAGAAGCAAAACCCTTACTCCGGAACGTTCGTTCGTATGGAGGCACAGACCTCAATTCTGACCATAAGCTAGTCATTACACGCCTTCAGATGAACGATCTCTACCTAATATATAAATACCATACCAAGCAAGAGGGTGGAGTCACATATAACCTACCCAAGACCATCAGCTACACTGGCACTCAAATGTCAGACAAAAGAGCCCTCGTTGAGCAGATAGCTAACATCGACGTCAGCTCCGATCCAAACAAAGCCCTAACCAAAATACTGATATCTATTGAATCATCAGCTACTAGCACCATAGGTGTTCTAAAATCAACCGAACTAGGTATACTGACGACCCTTTCGTAGTAAAACTGTCAGCAGAACAGAAAGCGTTACATCTGCGCATCTATCAATGTGGCCAAAGTGAAGATCGCACCAAATTACGCCAGGAACGCAATAACATTCTGAGCCACATTAGCGAACGCTTAAAAGATCTTGCTATCCAACAAGCAGACGCCCTAGCAGATGAAATCACTGCCACGGATGACTGCCACAAAATGTTTCGCGCAGCCCGAGTCCTGAGAGTTGCTGACTACACACCATCACTAACAGTACACAACTCTGAAGGACACTTTATCGGGACTGACCAGGGCAGAGCCGAGGCAATTCGAGAATGGTTCAAGGAGCAGTTCACTGACCACGATGATGAGCTCTTGCATCCATTCTCAAGAGACCCCAGGCTATTACTAACACAAATTAATACATCCTAGGTTGAGAAGGCTCCTAAAGCCCTGAAAATGAACGTACATCTGGACCTGATGGCAAGAGCAATGAACTATTCAAATATGCAAGTGATATTATCTCAAAACCGATCACGCACCTAACCAATTCAGCTTTTATGTACCACCTTCCCATCGACGCTGTAGACCAAGGCACCCTTATCGCACTACTCAAGCCAAGAAGCCACCTGGGCCCCTAGCCAATCTGCGGCCCATTGTGCTCCTCAACAGCATACGGAAAATGCCATCCAATGTTACTCTATGCCGCATCCGAGACAAGATCGATTACTTCGCCGGATCATGTCAAAGTGGCTTCAAACGTGGACGCAGCTGCGCAGACAATGTATGGGCTCAACGCATGCTTGTGTCGGTAGTCATGTCCAAACACTGCGACGTCCACAAAATGGGCATTGACATGTCACGAGCCTTTGATACAATTACACGCTCAAAGATCCTAGATGTACTAGGCCAGGCCAGTTGCAATGAAGATCAGCTGCGACTAGTGAGACTACTACTTGCAGACACCATGCTGAGAGTACGAGTCAAGTCAGTGAAGTCTGTAGAGTTTAAGACATCAATCGGCTCCCCACAGGGAGATGGTTATCTCCGGAGCTTTTCACCTGCTACCTTGCTGGCGCATTGAACTCCGTGCATGAAAGTTCCACAAGATCACCACCCCTATCAATACTGGGCATGCTGCTAGTAATGGAATATGCCGACGATGTGCACTTCATAGACGAGGAAAAGAAACCCCTTGACGAGCTTCTCCCAATAGCTGCAAGCATACTAAAAAATTGAGAATCTCTTTATGAATGAATCCAAAACAGAGTTCACCCACATATACCTATCGACAAAGAATGAAACTATAGAAAATGATGACCCACTTCGTGGCACCGAGCCATGGAGGAAAAGTAAAATCCTGGGCTCACTGCTTTGCCGTACTGCTGAGATTTCTGCATGCTGCGTAATGGGGAACAAAGCTTCCAGTCCTTCTGGAAACTATGGATTCGTAGATCAAAGATGCCCTTGATAAAGCGCCTAGGTTTAAACAATGCAAGCTGCGTATCCTTGATGCTGTATAACTGTAACAGCTGGGCAGCATATAACTAAAACAAACAATACTACTCGTTTGCTGGCACGAGAGAGAAAATATAGTATATTGAACCAAGTTGGTGTCTTGTTTAACGTGGGCTCGTCAAGGGTACCTTGCTGACCTCGAAATCCGCGAGGTAGCCCTGCAAGGGAGAGTCGAAGCATGGTTGCTTGGGTGGTTTAATACAAACCATTATGCCCCTAACAAAACTTTATTGTTCCTAGAGGAAAGTGCCTCGTGCGGGCCTCCATCACAGGAAAATGCCTTCAACACTGAACCGGAGGAAGAGAGCTGGCAAACAGGGCCACTCTCCTGTTCAAACATATGTGCGGGTTAACCTTGTGAAACTGTATGCAATTGTGATGTACGCTGAATTACGTGAAGATGGGGTGGGTGACTTCCAGAGAATTCAGACACCGTCATCTTATGTAGATTAAACATACTGTATTGCTAGTTGCCGTTTTATTTATGTGGTCCTTCTGCTAAATCTCTAAACTAATCTATAGTTGTTAGGTCCATGTTCCAAGCTTTGGCCGCACATGGCAAGTAGTCCCACCTGTCTTTTTAACACATGCTTGACTGGCAGAAATGCTCAGTGTCTATATGGGCACCTCACGGAGAAATTCCCTCAGACAACAGTGAGCAGACATGTCATGGTGTGGCAGCTCCCGAATACTATGACGATCCCGTTACTGACCGCACCACAACCACATACACCTCTAGGGTAAGATGTATTTACAAAAGCGTTTGAAAAGCGCATATATGTTTATGGTGGGGATAAGGAGACGGATATCCAACTATAGTGACCTTCGAGTGAGGGCGTTGTAGGTGCCAAGACTGCACCCAGTCACTGTGAGGAGCTAAAGGGAGGTCCGTGTCCCATCCGTCACCTGACGTGTTGAGGATAGATCATGTAGAATCTGTTCTTGGGGCCTAACATTTTACCTGTCATTAGGGTTAAGTTACAAATATGCCCAGAGATGCACTGCTTGCTGGTAAAAATAATATAATGTTTTCGCAGTGCTTCCTACTTTGGCATGGACAGCTATGCTAACTGGTATCCGAAGGTACTGGGGGAGTGTGTGCGGAATCGACACTTTAGTCTTCACCACTCCGAAACCCCAATAGTTTCCGGAGTCGGATTGCACCAATGTGTTAGGGGGAGGTCCAGACAGTTATAAGCCTTACGGCTGGAGGAATGTAGGAAGAAACAATCGGTCATATATTAACAAGGAGGTCCTAAGGTATTTGGCCAATTTATGCCACACAGCCGGCGTACGGTGTTACATATCCACTACATCTGGAAAAGAGGCTTACACAAATGACTCCTAGCGAGCGACTGTTCCTAACTACTTCTACACCTATCCTATCGAGCTAGAATAGCCAGGTTTAGTCGATCTCATGTCAGGTTCACCTGCTGAGAACCTGAACAGTGACCTCAGTGTAAAAGTGATGCTGGGGGAAAAGGGCGATGCAGTGTTATTGTTGCTGTATAGTGTAGCCTGGTGTACTGCGGTCCTAGTATTTTATATAAAATAAACAAAACAAGTAACTAGGATGACTGCTGCCATATACATAACTAACTATCACAGAATTGACAATAATTAAGGTCACCTGACCCTGCGGTGCTTGTTAGTCATCAGCACAAAACAAGGATAATATATACAGTAAAAATATAAACTGTAAAATGCGGTCTCAGACGACCGGTCGGGACGTATTAGTCATCACTACCTATAAATGTAAAAATACAATAATATGAAAATATAGTTAGATGATTACCTATTAGTCATTGGTACGGAAAAAGTTCATAGATCACAGTAAATGATACGTTCTGGATGAGGAACATGAGATAGCTCGATTCTGTAGCTGCTGTGCTGATCTCCGAAGGCGAACTCTCAAGGACGGTGAAGAAGAAGGATTGCGGTTGTAGATGTCTACTAGATAGTCATATTGAGTTAAACAGTATGGCAAAAAGGTTCCGTACTGTAACGGAAGTTGAAAGATGCCCTGTAGTAATGCAATGCAACTGTTGGATGTTACATAATGATGATCTATGTGCATCTTCCCTGTACACAGTACATGATGCACTGCATAGCTCGTGCAGCACACCAGACAAAGTCCCACCAGACTGTGATCTAAAAGTTAAATGTCATACACAATACATTGCGCGGAGTTTGATTACCACATTTCTGCGTGGTTCGGCAGATCTGAAATGTTGTCCAGCAAGAATCACCACTCGTTCCACATACTACGAGTTTGAAACATCGGGCCACTAGGCTCATCCGCAGGAAGACTCCTCTGTTGTTGTTGGAAGAGAGGGCTTCTTCTTTCCGATTAGTTTATATGCCCCCCAGGAATTGTCCTCCCAAGAGCATTCAAAGGATTAAATGCGGATGGGAAGGTTGCGGGCCAGAGATATCAAAATCTCTAAGCCGGCCAGCCCGACTGTGGTTATGATGAAACGAGATTCAGCAGGCAGGTATCGGCGTCCTGCAACTCTCAGGCCGCACAACCTTCCACCTTCTCTCTCGACGAAGTATGGGTCTCGATTCTCAGTTCTTCGCTCCTTTTATACTCCTCATGACTTCGTAGCTGGAACGTTCAGCCAATCAACGCGCGACATGTAGCCAATCAGCGTGCGAGCTGGAAGGGCAAGGCCGTTATCACATGATAAACATCCTCCCCCCCCCCCCCATTCAATTAGGACATAGACGCGCTTATGACGTTTTCAATATTTTGAGCGTAATTTAAGCAGTAAAATAATGATAACTCGGCCATTTCTGAACCGATTTTAAAATGGTTTACAGTTCTGAATTCCTCGTTTCATTCCTGTCCTGATCGATACCAAGACCGACGAGGATACCATAATTTAAAGGGATTACATGTACCAAATCCGTACATTTTAGTATGCATTCTCTCCCAACGCTGATACGTGTTGTCAGGGAAGCTCTGACATGCGCGCATACGTGTTACGCGATCTTTCGGACTTTCGAAATCTCTCTTATATGGCTTTATACACACGTTCTATCCTACTAAGGGTGTGTGCTCAGAATGTACCCGGTACAGCCGTCCGGTACCTAGCCAAGCTGGAACGGTCCGTACCTGTCTGGCCGATCCGCGCTACATTTCACACTGTGTAGAAAGCGTTGATTGGACGCGATCATTTAGTTTTGCATTTGCCAACAAGAATCTCACCGGGCGCAGTACGTCATCATCGCAGCCAGCGTTATGGAGAAATTGAAGTATCTCTGGTCTCTTGATTGTATGAAATGCACTTGGCATATAGATTCCCTTCTTATAGATGTCCCACAGCTTTGATAGTACTACTGATGTCAATATGCTCTGTACCCAGACTATGACAATGCAGCTACGCCCTCTCGTAAAACGAACCTGCCAGTTTCCAGTACATTTGTCAATCTTATATCCGATGCAAGATAATTTAACATTTCATAGGATCTTTTGGATGCTTTTCTAAAGCACTGTTTGTCTCAGCTTGGACATCGATCCGGGTACTCTGGGTGGTGTCTTAGGCTGCGTTTCCACAGAACCTCACGCCTCACGGCTCACGCCTCACGTCTCACCCCTCACATCTCACGCCTCACGGCTCACGTTTCACGTCCGTTTCCATTAACAGGTTCACGTTTCATTTCGGACTACGTTTTTGTAGCAAGAAGATGGATTCTTCTGACGAAGAAACGTTCGCACTAATGCTACTGTTAAAATGCCAGCAACGGAAACGAAAACGAAAATTAAATAAGCGTTCCATGTGGTGTCGTGAGCATTATTTATTACGCCTATATAGTAAAATCTACACGACGGTCCACCTCTATATAAAGGCCACTTTTGCTAATTCCCGAGTCCATTGCAACACTACATTCGAACCTCGATACAAAGACCACCTGACCATAAAGGTGTATTTTTATATGCCGACATAAGTAAAATATGAAATTACCTGTATCAGGACAAAGATTTTAAATGATCTCTATACAGGCTTTACTACGGTTTCACCTCATGTTTAATGAACATGTACATTCATTGACTCAGGCGTGAGGCATGAATCGAAAGTTAACGTGACATGAGTCGGCCTATGGAAACCGCCGTATTGGTGTTCGTATGTTTATTTCTCCGTTCACGTGTGGGACGTGAGGCGTGAAGCGTGAGGCGTGAGGCGTGAGGTTCTGTGGAAACGCAGCCTTAGGCGTTGGTAGTGCGATGAGTATACCTCCTTCCACAGCATCGATATGGAAGTGTTGTTCAAAGGCAGAGTTGATCATGCTTAGCATTTGTGTCCAGATGGTACTATTGTCATATTTAACCCTTACCAGTCTGATGTCAATATGATATCTTTACCATGTCAATACTAAAGAATCTGGTGTACATTTTTCAACAATTTTGGCGCACGATGTTGCTGTCTTCGACAGCACCATCTTCCAACAAATTTGTTGAAAAATGTACACCTGTTCATCTTTTAATTTAATTTGAAAATTAAAAAATCTGACATTGTGGTAAGGGTTAAGGAGTGTGTTATTAATGCCGCCAGGCACGCATTCATGACTCTTCGTTAGAGATAGTAAAGCTATTCTAACTGCTTCTTCTAGTATCGGCTTTTGCAGCGGACGTGCCCGGCGTTCAAACAGGGGTAGAGGTTCTTTTTTGTGTCTGAGAACTGATATGTGAACCATTCACGGGCGCTAGTGTATGAATGTATGTCTCTGATACCTTTACAATTTAATAAATATCATGTTGTATATTTTGAAACTAATCTGACTTGTAGCTGTTGATGCCATATGCAGCAACACCTCACAGTCAAATTTGGTTTCCAAATATTCAACAGCTAACATGTGTAGTTACCTTGAAATTTTGCTTCTGGGAATTCAGGTTTCAAAGTTTGAAGAATAGCCGAATTTAGCATTGATACGTCAGTTAAACACGCTCCATGTACACGTCGTCCAGGCAATCACGTTTCTTAGCTCACTGGCTGTTAAATCTATTTACAAGATTTACTCTTAAAATACAGTCCAAAATTCTTGTAAGATCTCTGTCAACACCTCTCTCATTATTATTTAAAATCCTAAATATCATCCCCTGAAATAAATAAAATATGTTGACTTAAGCATAATCATTTGGCTAAACCGTTGAATATTTGATTATAAATTTGACTGGTACCTGCTGCAGGGCAGAGGAGGTCAATCAAATTGGTTCTAAATATAATAATCGTCCATGACGTAAATACTGTATATGCCAATCATTGCGACTTATCTTTACAGCCAACTTTGAATTGACAACTAAAGGGAGGTAATCTTCAATCAAATCCACACGTTTCACTCTCTATTTGCCCAACAACATACCAAAATACCCGGTAATAATTGTTCAAAGTCATATTGTATCCGAATATAATTTTGCCGGGTAGTTAACCAATCAGATAAAACAAATATTTATATTCTGGTAATTCAGATTTCAAAGTTCTATGTGATTAAAATATCCTCGGCAATGGAAGCATACCGGCCTGCGAGCAACAGTTACTGACTAAGGCTGTGTTCTCACTAGAGAGTTAATAGGGGAATAACGCCATACCTGACTATGGCGGTACGCCGGTTAAGTCTCTGGTGAGAACACGGTCTAAGGCCGTGTTCTCGCGGGCGAGTTAATCGGGAATCGCGTCATACCTAAGTATGGAGCTATGGCGGTTAAGTCTCTAGTGAGAACATGGCCTTAGGCCGTGTTCTCATACAGCCACTATTTCGGTAAACCGCAGGTGTACCGGCTGACATTCTCAATGAACTGGCTCTTGTACCGGAATAAATCCGTCATTTATTTCGAAATTTAATCCCACAAAATCGGCGGTTTATCTTCCTATATATCGCTATTGCTTCCCTATGTGAACGCAGCGTATTTCGTCAAAATCCGCCAGGTAGCGTTAGCGTCAGCGTTTTCTCGCACTGTCTGCCAGGTAGCGCGTCGATCGGCATTTTACCTCGCTCTAAATGTCCATTTAGAGAAGATAATGTGTGTAAATCATATCTGGTCACCATCACATAATACAATAGACTGCAATATCCTAGTTCTTATGCCAACACACTGGTTACAATTTACTCCATCGAGTAATCCACTAAAAGTCGAATTGGAGCCTAATTTGGCAATTGCAATTGAACAATTTACTAATGTTTGCATACGATATAATGCCCTTACACAATCAGGATCCTACCTCAAAACATGTGACCGGATTGGCACACCTCAGAAGTCGGATCCGTGGTAAGATATAGATAGCAGAAGCTGGTACCTCATTAACCAACTGTACAGAACAAATGAAACAGCTACATTTCCCCAAACATTCACTCAGTGCCAAACACACAACGCTCACTCCAAAGAGCACACGCAGGTTCAAGCAACATGCCATACCGTCAATGACGGACAGACAGACAGGCAGGCAGGCAGGCAGGCAGGCAGGCAGGCAGGCAGGCAGGCAGGCAGGCAGGCAGGCAGGCAGGCAGGCAGGCAGGCAGGCAGGCAGGCAGGCAGGCAGGCAGGCAGGCAGGCAGGCAGGCAGGCAGGCAGGCAGGCAGGCAGGCAGGCAGGCAGGCAGGCAGGCAGGCAGGCAGCAGGCAAGCAAGCGGCGGGAAGACACCGACCGCAATAATCACAACGACCTTGGGCGGTATGAGTAAGACCGCGATTCCATGTGCCCGTTTGCGGATCCGCATACGCAATCCGCAAACGGATTGTTTGCTATACTACTATTTCTGTATTAGCTATTCCACATGTCCGCATACGTTTTCTATTGGGATCCGCAATCCGTTTTCAAATGCCTCGACGAAGAGAAATCGGAGCTGGGTTTTCATGCATGACGTCAACATAGACCTATATTTCCGAATTTTTTTATAGTGTAGTGGGCATCTTTTCGAGATGAAGGTAAAATGAACGATTTACTTAAATTACCACGCTTCAATATCTGGATTTTCTTAAACGGGTGGCTACACGGTTCCAAAATCGTATAAGATTTATGGTTCTTAAACGCGTACATGGAATCGGGGAAAATGGATGACTGATGTGTTAACGAACTGCGTATGTGGCTTGCTTATAAGGATTGCGGACACATGGACCCGTGGCTTTAGACGTATGGATAAATCACTCTAGGATTTAGGAATGATAACTTCTTCAAAACACATATTGGCAAACCTCCATTAAAGGTGCCCTCCCTTCCACTGCTAATCAGGAGAAAACCCATAAGACATGGGTTTCAGAATACATAGGGTAGTTTCTATATCAATAAACAATTGCTTCTAATGCTAATAGTGTATCCTTAAACTTCTCATCAACTATTTTAAGAAAAAACCCCACGCCATTTTACTTCAATCGGGAGAACATGAACAGGCTGTTAACTGCACCCTATATTGCCAAAACTGTCTTGTTTGCTACACATAGCTGCTGCTGCTGCTGCTGCTGCTGCTGCTGCTGCTGCTGCTGTTGCTGCTGCTACTGCTACTGCTACTGCTACTGCTACTGCTACTGCTACTACTACTACTACTACTACTACTACTACTACTACTACTACTACTACTACTACTACTCATCCCTCATCCTCCTCTTTTTCCTCCTCCTCCTCGCTCCCTTCTCTTTCTCGTCCCTCCTCGTCCTCGCCCCTCCTTCTCCTCCCCTCTTCCTCCTCATCCTCCTAGCCCATCACCCCTCCTCCTCATTCTCATCGCCCCTCCTCGTCATCGACCCCCCCACCTCTCCTCCTCGCCTCTTCCTACTCATCCTCACCATCCTCCTCCTCATCTCCCTTCATCCCTCTCCCCCTCCTCCTCCTCCTCATCATCATCATCATCATCATCATCATTATTATTATTATTATTATTATTATTATTATTATTATTATTATTATTGTTATTACAGACCTGGCTATGTATGCTTTGACAACTTCACATATTGGGATGCAACTGTAATCTGCCGTCAACTAAATATGTCCTCAGACAACCCAACATGGACAGCTGTAACAGCTCCGGATAACAATCCCATTCACGTCGACGAGTTTAAATGTACAGGAATCGAAGATTCGTTCATGGGGTGTTTCTTCGATGACTGGGGGAGTCCAAGTTGTAGGCGTGACAGAATTGTGTCACTCAGCTGTAATCCACCGGTACAGTTTCCAATTTTATAGAATTTACAAACAGATTTCAAAGCCTACAACTGAACTATAGTTAGCTTAATATTATACTACATTAATAGTGGAGACACGTAATACATTGATCGACGTCATTGTCAAAATAACCAAACTACTACAAGGACTGTATGAACATGTCCGCTTTTGGATTCCTTGTGTCAAACATGCAACGGTTTCACATACTGGACCTTTCCAATTTATCCATCTATCATCTAAAGTCATATGACATCATAATCAACTACATGACGTGTATGATGACGCCATAATCAATTGGGTCATGAACGACTCGATTTTGTTTATTTTAAACGCTTAATAGTCCGACACGTTGTACGAATTGTATGTTTTTGCTATTTAATAAACATGCTTTCAAAATATTAAACAGCTTACCTGTATAGTCTTCTGGAAATTTGGTAGTCAAGGAGTTAAAGGATTGATATATCCAAACACGAGCGAGGTATGGGTGGAACTTAGCTAGAAATGGGAGGGGCGTAGCTAAAACTGGAAAGGTCCACTACTGTGGTCATGTATGTTCCAATGCCCATGTCAACCATAGCACTATGTATGTGATGCGAAGTTCCAGTTTTCCTGACTTCCTGTATACTTCGGTCAACTCCGATGTTGTGATTATGTAAATACACGCCAGTGCAGTGAGTTTGTCTTTCCGGGATAGGAATCAAATGGTCGGATCAAATTAGAAGAATGATGATCGGATACGCCCTTGATAAATTAAAAGAT
Organism: Chaetoderma sp. LZ-2023a; assembly: GCA_034401795.1. Taxonomy (NCBI): domain Eukaryota; kingdom Metazoa; phylum Mollusca; class Caudofoveata; order Chaetodermatida; family Chaetodermatidae; genus Chaetoderma; species Chaetoderma sp. LZ-2023a. The sequence continues at coordinate 111,544,449 of CM067370.1, read as the reverse complement.
CATTAAGAAACTTCAACATCCTTATAATTCTGGGCTTAAGCAGGTTATAAATCACACATAAATAAACCAGGTAACAATATGAGACTAAAAAAAAAATCATATTATCATGTATACTGAATGCACTGATGATATAAAACAAACCTGTTAAAGGGGTCGGATAAATCCTTGATTGATTGAATGTCAACTAAAAAACTTTAACAATATTCTAATTATTGGCTTAACCTACCCCCCCCCCACCCCTCTCTTATGTCAACAGCGACAAAAAGCGCTAAAATGCTACCTATATCAATTAACCCTTTAAAGCTCTAGATATCTCAAAGAAAATTGCAATTCTCACTCAGTAAATGTACATTTAGAGAAGACAATGTGTGTGAATTTGCCACAGAAATTTACAAAAATAACTTTATGTTGCCACACGTTTTGTTCAGCTTGACCAGTAAATGGTTAATATTCAAGAAAATCCAACTTTTAGCTTTTTCTGTGTAAATGTGCAGGCCAAGAGAAGACTATTTTTGTAATTTTACCACTGGAATGGCTGGCTCGGTGACCGAGCCAGTCATTCCAGTGATAAATTAAAAAAAATTGTCTCATCTTGGCCTGCAAATCAGCATCACTCAAGAGCACTGCATGTGACATTTTGCACATTAAGATTAAGCTAACACAAGAGGTGTTAAGCAGGATATTATCACACAATTATTCTAAGTCCACACGTTGTAAAAATATTTAAAAAATTTGAAAATCATTTTAGTTATGCACTCTCATAGACAGAGAGACCACGGTGTGCTGGTATCCACTGAAGCACTGTAGCAAATTCCTTGAAGAGTTCATGTAAGACTCCCTTTAGGGTGTTTATCGGATTTTCGATGGAGCTTACTCCAAGGGCTTGCAGAGCGGACACAGTCAGTGAGGAGTGACTGGAAGATTATGAATATGTCACGTCTTTCATTTGCACATTTGACCATTCCAAATAATGATAAAACAATTCTGGTCTTTGACTATAACAGCATCTGAGCTGATCAAGTAGATGATAGTGGTACAGACCACTGTTTAAGTGCAATCATTTCTTATTTTGCATGTTATGTTCGTGCCTTTTACCGAATGGATAGTATATAGAGAATTGGTCCTGGGTTTTGGGTTTTCTAAGATTTGTTTTGAAAATCGAAAGTAAAGAAGCAAAGAAGCTTATTTAATTGTTGTATGCAGCCTATTCCAGAGTTGAATAACAGTGCGTAAGAAAGAGTTTTAAAATATGCCCAGGTGGTTGACTGATTGAGATGTTGTTGGTCTACGAACAATACTAGGCGTGGCACCACCTACTCGTCTATGGACGATATCTGTTATAAAATTTCCTTGGCCAATCTTAAATAATAATAATAATAATAATAATAATAATAATAATAATAATAATAATAATAATAATAATAATAATAATATAAGTTTCTTCAGTCTGCGACGCTCGTGCTATGCAATGAAGCCGGTCTCTTTATAAAGGGGTGCAAACCTTGGTACCGTAAGCATGTAAGCCCGTTAGTATTATCATGACTTCATCTTGAGAAAATCAAATTTTTCATCATCCTGGCAACAGCTACCATCCTAACCTCACCACTGTACTCGGTTAACTGTAGTCCGCGTGCACCGCAACGGTCCTTTTATTAAGGCAAATAATGGAGTAGGAAATGATTATCACAGCGGTCGTGAAGCGTCCTGAATTATATTTTCCACAAACATAATGGAACTTTCCGGTTTTAGCTATGCCCCGTCCATCTCTGGCTAAGCGCCACCCACACCTCGATCGCGGTGTGATCGATCGATATCTTAACACCCTGACAATCAGTTTCCAAAGAACTATACAGGTAAGCTGTTAAATATTTTGAAACTAATTTGACTGGGCGCTGTTGCTGCCTAAGGCAGCAACAGCGCCCAGTCAAATTAGTTTCAAAATATTCAACAGCATGTTTATTAAATAGCAAAGAAATACAAAGACATACAGTTCATACAACGTGTCGGAGTATTTGAGATTTGATGATGGTCTATATGGAACCCTTTGTGACGTAATGAGTGTGACGTCATCATACACGCACTGAGCTGATTATGACCTCATACGCGGTCAGATGATGGATGGATACTCTGGAAAGGTGAATTGTATAAGGATAATATCAGAAAGGAGACTGCATGGAGGGCTCTTTCTGCTGTGCTTGGAATTCATTAAGTTTCTGTGTCTATATCAACAATGATCTAAGCTCCAGTATGCTATTCATGTGTGATGAGACCAATAGCTCATTGTCTGAGGTGGGCCACTTCCACTTGTACCTATATTCTCGTTTTCATTTCAATCATGCCACCATACCATCGTTGGTACGTAACATACACTTGTAGGAATTCATGAAACCATTTCCTCACGTAATCATATGACGTCATAATCAACTATGCGGCGTGTATGCTGACATCATAATCATGACGTCATGAATGATTCCAAATAGTCCATCTTTAACGCTTAATAGTTCGACACGTTGTACGAATTGTATGTCTATGCTATTTAATAAACATGCTGTTGAATATTTTGAAACCAATTTCACTGGGCGCTGTTGCTGACATAGGCAACAATAGCACCCAGTCGAATTAGTTTCAAAATATTCAACAGCTTAACTATATAGTTTTCAGAAAACTGATGGTCAGGGAGTTCAGGGATCAATCGATCCCAACACGAGCATGGTGGAGCTTAGTTAGAGATTGTTGGGGCGTAGCTAAATATGGAAACGTCCATTTGTTAAGCATAGCGTGGGATTCGGTTGGTCAAATTCAAATATTTAATTATTTAGGCTCATATCTTCCGCAAACAGCATATCAGAATCATGTGTAAATGGAAATGAATGAGTCCAATTTTAACTATGCCCCGCCTATCTATAACTAAGCTCCGCACATGCGTTGAGCGTGTTTGGAACGATTTATATAATTTGGCCCTTGAATTCCCAGAATTCAATGTTCAAGGTAACCGTAACTATGCAGGTGCGCTTATTTTGAAAGTAATTTCACTAGGCGTTGCTGTTGTCTCTGGAAGCTACAGCGCCCAGTCAAATTAGTTGTAAAATATTCAACAGAACATTTTCAAATAGTAAGACATACAATTCAGAAACCTGACGGACAATTAAGCGTTCGTGACGGACATAGCTACCTCTTTCACTACGTATTTTGATTATGACGTTGGTCTATATGTGTCGTAATTGATTATGACGTCATATACTTGACTGCCAGAATGGATTGATCTATTTCAGATCATACTACCTTCGAAATATGAAGCTTCATTTCAATGTTGTTATATATTCTGCCTTTCAGATGGATGGAGATGTAAAGCTTGTGAATGGTCCCGGTCCATGGGCTGGGCGGCTCATGCTTTATCATATGAACAGGTACTCAAATGTATATTAACAAAATACGCCATTTTAGTTGCTTATCCTCATTGTCTAACAAGACATCATTCCTTATCCGTACCTATTAACAACCATATCGAGTCATATACTGTATAATAATCTATTTCCTATTTATGAAATCGCCATAATTCTTGAAACTTTCTTATCAACATACTTTCAAATTATACGTATTCTATGTGGCTACAAACCTCCGTCCGGTGACATTGGTTGACATTGGTATTGATATTGCCGATGCCATTGGCGTTGAGCTTAACAGCCCGTGTTAGATGAGAAATTGTACATATTGTAGAATAATTACTAGCTACGTTCGTCACCAACTCAATACCCCATATGCCACAGTCATACAATGAAAACCAATATATTGAATACAATTTCTCCAGATGTAGCATAACGGAGGAATCCAGTCTTAGCTATGCCCTGCCCATCTATAGTTAAGCTTGACCAACACTTCGCTCGTGTTGCGATCGATCGACCCTTGAACGCCCTGACTAACAATTTCCAGGAAACTAGATGGGCAAGCTATTGAATAGTTTGAAATTAATTTGACTGGCTGTATAGGGTAGGCAACAACAACCCCAAGTCAAATTAGTTTCAAAATATTCAACAACAGGTTTATTAAATAGTAAAGACATACAATTCGTACAACAATGCTTAGCCCCTCATCAACCTACCATTCGTGATGGACTTAGCTACGTCATAATGATATAATTGAATATGACGTCATACTACGGGTCACATAGTTGATTACGCCGTCATACCAGGCGTTAAAAATCCTTAGGTGTTATCCTTCCTACTCCGATTTTTTCAGGAATAACTTCTGAATTGTTTTTGGGGTTTTGACTATTTGTAACATTCCCTCCTCCAATAATCCACTCTATAGCTTCTCCTTTTCTCAACTTAACCTTTCTAATTCACTAAGCATACATTTTCTATCTTGTCTTTCCATATGCATCATGTCTTTTTCATACAAACCATTTAACGGCCAGCTCAGCGCAATCTGCTATCTATTTAGCGTGGTATTTCACCTCCTCCGTTACCAACACTTCACAGGACCTCGCCTGTGTGCACAGGCGAGGTACTGTACGAATTCTGCGTAAATCACTAACTGGCTAGCCAATTGCAATGGACCATTCCAGTTTTAGCTATGCGCCGCCCATTTCTATCTAAACTCCACACACACATCGCTCGTGTTGGGATTGATCGATCTCTGAACCCATTGACTATCAAATTCCATAAAAACTGTCGGTAAGCTGTTGAATATTTTCAAACTAATTCGATTGGGTGCTGTTGCTGCTTATGGTTAGTTTCAAAATATTCAACAACATGTTTACTAAATAGCAAAAACATACAACGTGTCGGAGTATTAAGCGTTGAAGACGGACTATTTCGAGTCATTCAAGACGTCATGATTATGTCACATAGTTGATTATGACGTCATGTGATGGATAGATAAACTGGAAAGGTGAATTACGGTCAAAATCAGCTACCACAAAAGTCCACTGTATACCACAAACCTACACTCGGGAAGGCATCACCGACAAGGCAGAATTTGTGTCTTGCGGAGCTGGTCTGGTGGACGCATTTGTGGGCTATGACGCCAGGCGCCGTCGCCAGTTGTGGGTTCGATACTCCATCAATGCCAATATACCGTAATATGCCACAAATACTTTTATAACTCCGTTGCCATAGTCACACTTATTGGTCTGGCTGTAATGCTCTTTCAGCCCAGGTGCACTACCATCTCAAAGTTATCTATCTCTTGAAATAGACTTTTTGAAGAGATTCGCGTAATTCTGCCCACTCACACGCCCATGAAGCTTGCTAATCACAATTTTCTCCTCCTAATATCGATCTTTTTGAATTTATATACACAGTTTGTTGTTGCCTCTAGCGTAGTCAGCTATGGCTATGTGCAGGCGAGAGACCATTTTGGCTTTAAATTATATTGCCTGAAAGTAGCTCTATGTTTTGCCAGACTGTTACCATATTTTACCCATTTTCAAATCCTACCAGCGAATATTGTTACGACTGCTTCGATATGTGCTTTATATTTTCCTTCAATAATGTTGCCTGTCTTCGCGGATCTGTTGCATGCCACGCGATACCAATGGATCATTTGGAGGCCGCCAGACAAAGACACACATATTATTCATAAAAACGTCTCTTCATACAATGCACAACCACTTCTGGACTTGTAAGTTCTCGCATCTCTCGGATTCGTCTAGCTTAGCATATCCGGAGGTGAACATCTGCAAAGCCGTTTGCATTTTTTTTATAGATGCAACCCGATGTTTATTTCTACATCTGTTTGGTAGCTATATGTGATTGGTGTGGCTCTTAATGCACTGCTTTCCTGATTACTAAGTCGACTTGAGGACACCTTGCTCCATGAACTTGTATCACAAGTGGAATGATATACTCCTATGACGCTAACGGTTGAAAAAGATATTAAAATATTTATTTTCATATTAAACGTGTGTGAAATGGGGTGGACCTTTGGTAAGTCTGAGAAAAGAGAAATGATGCATTTATCACACACATTCCCGTTATTAGTATGACCTGTAAATAGGTTAGTAGAACTTGTTGTTTGGACTTACGTAAAATTCTACGCCCCATCCGTTGTGACCACACAGTCTTGGCAATTGTAATTCAGCGGTTATTTGAAAATAATATCTATTAATTTTCTATGAATGTGGAATAAGAGAATTTATCACACTCTTTTAGTTCCCACATTTCATGTACACCTTACATAATCTCCTCTCTTGGGGCTTGTACTAGTTGCGAGTTGGCACGGCAAAAGGATAAAAATGTCAGTATTTTGTTTGAGAAAATGGGTTTATTTCAAGGTTAATTATCAGTTGTACAAGTATGTTGATTGTTAAGGTCGCGGCAAAATGGTAAATTTTGCTTTCCAAAAACATGCATTGCTCCTCTATAATAATACCACATGTATCCGTTGGAAGGGGCACAAAACAACAAATTCTGGTATTAAGCCAATAGAGGCATCAATTTCTAGCTTTGCCACGCCCATTCCTAGCTAACCTCCTCCCGTGCTTTTCACACGCTGGGATCGATTTATATACTTAGAAGACAGAATACTCAGAATCCGATTTTAAGGTAATTATACAGATAAGCTGTTGAATAGTTTGAAACTAATTTGACTGGGTGTGATTGCTACCAAATTAGTTTCAAAGTAGTCAACAGAATCCTTATTAAATAGTAAATCGATCAAGGACATACAATTTGTATACTTGACGGACTTTTCTGAAATGTTCATGGCGGAACTGAATACATCATTTATTAAGCATTTTGATTGTGACGTCAGCATACACGTACCGTGCTGATTTTGGCGCCATATACTTGAGCAACAGATCGGATTCATCCATATTATTTTCAAGTTTATCAAAAAGTTCTTGTGTTTTTCAGCTGGGGAGCAGTGTGCGATGACAACTTTGGTAGGGATGAGGCGACCGTGGTGTGTCGTCAGTTGGGATTTGACACAGACTATGCCAGAGCCATTTGCTGCAGTTCATCATTATACCGTGGTAGTAATGACAACAGTTTGATGATAATTGCTGATAATCTTCAGTGTGGAGGGGATGAGAAAAAATTGGTTGACTGTACCCATGTGGAATCGGACAGGGCTGATTGTGGACGAGATGAGTTTGTGTCAGTGGTCTGCAGAATTGTGAGTAGAACAATATAGCGGATTTTCTGATTGATTGTGTGTACGGATGCATGTCAGTTGCCTGAATGGTCTGTCAGTCTGTCAGCCAGCCAGCCAAGCAGCCAGCCAGCCAGCCAGCTAACCAGCCAGCCAGCCAGCTAGCCAGTTAAGCAGCCAGCCAGCCAGTCAGCCAAGCAGTCAGCCAGCCAGCCAGCCAGCCAGCCAGCCAGCCAGCCAGCCAGCCAGCCACCCAGCCAGCCAGCCAACGAGCCAGCCAGCCAACCAGCCAGCCAGCCAACCAGCCAGCCAGTTAGTTAATTAGACAGTCACAAATGTTTACTAGGTGTGAAAATCTTTTGTGTCGGCTTTCTTTTGAAGTGCCCCTATCTTCCCTGTTCTGATTGGATGTTAGATGTAGAAGGTGTCCATAAGACCCCCCCCCCCCTCATTAAATCATGCGCCTCCTGTCATCCAATGAGGTGAACTTAAGAGACTCTGTTAGTCTAATGGATTGATCATTAAACTTCTGGACCTAGGCACTTTTTAACCATGATAATGTACAAGGGCCAATGTATCGCATACTGACAATCGCTTAGTTATTACTCCAACCGATTAAAAATGAACTAGTTTCCCCTTAAAGCAGCTTCTACTGCGTGTAACGATCATCAGAGTCGTACAAAGTTCAATGAATCCATTTTTAACTGAGTTAGAGTAATAACTACCGATTACATTACATCGACTGGCCACGCAATATTGGGAAAAAATTCCAGCCTAAGCTGACAAAGGGGTTGGACGTGATATAGACGATTAATCTTTCAGTTTTCAATGTATTATATGTTTATGTGTTTGGGAGACGCGGTCATAAGATGCATATCTTATCATGCTTCCATTCGAACAAAAAATAAAATCTGTTTAAACCAACATCAACCAGTCAAATTAGTTTCAAAATATTCAACCACTTTCATGTATGGTTTTCTGGAAATTGCTAGTCAGGGAGTTCAGAGATCGATTCCAACAGGGTGTGGGTGGAGCTTAGCTAGAGATGGGAGGGGCATGGCTAAAAATGGAAAGGTCTATTAGCACACTGTTGGTAATCGGATATTCTGCTATACTCGCTTAAGAGACCATCAAGTCGTATGAATTATATATCTTTACTAGTTAATAAACATTATGTAGAATACTTTCAAAGCAAATTGACTGGGCATTCTTGCCACCATTAGAAGTAACACCGCCCAGCCAAATTAGTTTCAAAATATTCAACAGCTTACCTGCATAGTTTTCTGGAAATTGCTAGGTACATGTACTACCAATATTAAAAATGGGTATATTCGCTAACAGAGTTTCAACAAGTTTCAAGTTTATTGAAGTAGGCTACTCCCGGGTCATTATAACAATGTGTACATTCCAGTCATGAAAAAACTGTATTGACGATTAGGCATACACACGCTTAGCATTCACCCAATGCAATATTGGCAACAGCTGGGCTAGTTTCTCTATTCGATAATGCCCCCACCCCACCCCCAAACATTGTTATGAATAACGACCATACAGCCCCCGCTCAGACTGCTCTGTATTATTCATCGTTATCGGTTTTTTCATAACATTGTCTGTATACAGTACAGTATAGGGGTAAGATATATTGTCTATTAACGTGAACAGAAAACATGTTACTAAAAACTGTTCTCTTGTGTATTTTGAGTGTAATTTGATTTGAAGAAAATTGGTGTCTTAGGCTACAATGTCTTTCAATCCAGTTATGTGCAAAATATTCGACAGTAAATTTTATTTGTTTTGTAAACATCTTAGGTTATTTCGGCGCTGGACTGGACTTGAAATTGATTCCTAAGTCAGACAAAACATGCGTTTCCATATTCGCTAACACACCCCACCCCAACCATCATTATGAATAACAAACATATAGCCTACTCAAACCGGTGTGCCACTGTTATCGATTTTCGTACCTACCTTTAATTTGGGATGGGTCATTAACCAAGTGTGCCAAGTGTCGGCGTAACTCTAGAGAATATGTCAAAATTATAGATCTGAGAAAAGCGAAAAACGCCTTTAACAGCTATTTTTAATATAAATATGTTAAAAACAATCTAAAAACCATACTGTTAAAACATCTGCGGGCAAAGAAAGCATGACAAACTAATTTCTTTCTGAAACACTGTTTGTATTCCAACATTCTATATTGAATCACTATATATATGGGTTACATAATGGCTCTGTTTTGACCATTAGTTCAGGCCATGGGGCAAGCCCGAATGACTCAAAATATACAGATTTTCTATGTTTCTGGAAATATAACGCTATCCAATGAGTACCTAGAAGGTTCTCAGGATCTGTATTCATGATGAGGCATGCAAGTCTTCTGATACTTTTAGGTATACAGTCTTTAGCGAAAACACCCAGGAACACACACCCTAATCTCCAGTCTCCCGAGCAAATATATCTTAGATCACTGGTAGTTAAAGCTCTCGTGTTCTGTTAAATATACATACTTTTGCTGATTTCTGTTCAATTTGCCCAGCATGCTATACTACCCAACATGCAGCTCTACCCAGCATGCAATTTCCTGACTCCATAACAAAACAAACCCTCCTGCACGTGCAAATGGTCATTTGTCCTCCACCTCTGGAAGCGTAAGCATACACGTAGGACGTATTCACGGCAGTACATTCGACAGCCTGCATTTCAATACGGTTCAGCGCAAGTATGTCAATTTCCATAAGAAAATTAGAGAAAGCTTTTACATATATATTTTGACAATAATTTGCGTGAAAATCATTGATATAAATGACAGCAACAACATTCAGTAAATTTATTGTCAAAATAATTATTAGGTAATGCGATTACTACCTGGTACAGATTTGATACTAATTTGAATGAAAACTGTTGCTACAATAGCTTTCAGTCTCTGTATTCTAAAATAATCATCATAATCTTAGTTGACCCTCGTTACGGATTTGAATAGCAATTTGACTATAAGTTGTTTGTTTCTAAGGCACCGACAACATTGTCGAATTATTATCCACACACATGCAAACAATACATAAATATTTTGGTAAAGTGAGCGTAGGCCTATATACGCATTCTCGCCATGAATGAATGCATAGCAAACGGCGTGTATGTTTCGTTGACAGATTTGTACATTTGTTTGAAATACATTGATCAAACAGAAACGTACACACGGTAGCTAGGCGAAATATTTCTTGCGTCCAGGCAAAGCATATTTTGGCCATATACTCACTCTACTTAGACTGTAATACTGCCCGCAATGTGATTCTATGGACAACGATTTGATAATGTTGCTGGTGCCTTAGACAGCAACAACTTACACGTGTAGCGCAGATCGACCAGATGGGTACTGGCCGTCCCAGCCAAGCTGGTTATGGGCCGCCCGTCCTGGATTCGTTCCGAAAAGCGCACCCCCTGGGTAGAGCAGTAATCGTGCATAAGCGTATACGAGAGGCATTTCATCATGAAAACGATTAAGTTCGTTAGAATGCGTAGTGCGCATACGCGCACTCTGACACTTCCTCGACGACACGTGTGTCGAGATTGGGAGTGAGTGTGTACATATAGTGTACAGAGATGGTACTCCTAAATATTTATAATCCATTTATTCTTGTCGTTCTTGGTAGCAGTCAAGACCAGGATGTGACGAGCCTTCCAAAACTGTAAACCATTTTAAAATCGGTCCCGAATGGCCGAGTTATCATCGAAGCTCCCAGTCAAAATACACTTTAAATATTGCTACAATGTCGTAATCGCGTATATATATATAATATATATATATATATATATATATATATATATATATATATATATATATATATATATATATATATATATATATATATATATATATATATATATATATATATATATATATATATATATATATATATATATATATATATATATATATATAACTAAATACACAGTGATTTGTGTACACGTGACCTGCTACGTCACTTCACATATTTATACATATCTAAATACATAGTTATTTGTGTATAGGTCACATGATTCTTGTACGCTGATTGGCTGCTACAGCGGCCGCTGATTGGTCCAGGCAGCCAGTTATGACGTCCCAGCAAGTATAAACGGGGGTGAAATTCGAAGATCAAGAGCATCGTCAGCGTGGAGGCCGAAGAGTCAAGAGCTGACTGGAGGTGTGGGCGAGACGATTGGACCGGAATACCTGTGGAGAAAAACAATACAGAACATCCCCACCGTTTCTTATGGCTTTGAGATCACCCGCACGTAAAGCAGTTCTCAGCTAACCCGTATTATGTACAATTTTGGATGCTTCTGGATGGCCATCCGGGAGCAATAATAAACTAAAGTTATGGTTCCCATTTCTGAACACCTATAGGAGAAACTTGTGTGGGAGAGCCCTTGCGACCCGATATGTAAATTCTACATAGTTTAGAGCAGCGATGTTTCTTGGTGGATGACTCGCCGGATCTGCCAACTATGCGAAGGTCGACTTCAACCACCGCACTGCATGTCGTGTAAGATACTTTTATAACTTTTTGACCGCAGTTGAGTAGACTTTGCCTGGTGCGCCACAAGAGCTATACAACGCACCCTGCACTGTGTGCTTCAATATGTACATGGATTAATTACATTTTTATAAGTAACCCTCTTGGTTAATGGGTTATGCTTAACTTTTGTACTCCTGTCGCCGGACGGATAACTTTCTCACTACTATATAAATTATGATTTGGTTATAGAAACGATCTAGTAGATATTACTTCATTGCTCTGTTTTACTGTTCGGAGTTTTTACAGTATCTACCCCGTAGTAAGCATGCGGAGACCCCTCTAAAGAAACCAGCTGTGGAGATATGCATGCAGAAACCTTCCACCTTCAGAGAACGTGTCGACTCGCACTACCAATATGTTAGCACCTCAATACCAGTAACATAGTAGCCTGTGCCATCCAAGGAACTATTATGTACTCAAGTAACTATACATAATATGTCTTATTGCCATAATTTACGTCCGTATAATGTACTGATGACTAATAGGTACCGTACCGGTCTTCGGACTGTAATTTATGATTTCCTTATTACTGTCTACATTATCCTTATTTACTGTGAGTGCTTTAACTAACCGCACCATTTAGGTTATTGACCTATCTTACACGTACTACCTCATTTAATTATTATATAAATTGTGATATTGTTTCATTGTCGTGGTTAGTTATGTATATGGCAGTTAGCCATCCAGTTGATGTTTTGTTTGTTTATAAAAACTCTGGACCACAGTACGCTAGCAAATACTAAACAGCAACAATACACGCATCACCTATTCCCGCCATCAACAATTTTGCACTGAGGTCGCTGACCATGCTCTAATATTCGAGCCTGTCATGTTACCGACTAACCTTGCTATTCAGCTTGATAGGATAGGTTAAAGTGGTTAGGGACAATTTCTTCAAAAGGAGCCATATAGCATATGCCTCTTTTCTGGCTGTTGCGGTAATCTAGCCCCGCACTCTGGCAAGGTTGTGGAAGATTTGCTAAGTACCTATAGGGCCTCATATTTATCAAGTTATTTCTCTTTCCACGATGCACCAAGCTGTAAGGCTTCTTAATTGTTTGGATACCCCACCCGCACGTTCGACTGATCCGACTCTGGGAAACTATCGGAGGTTTTCGAGCGGTGATGGCCAAAGTGTGGGTTCACATACATCTGCTCCGTATCCTCAGATACTTGATAGTTAAATACTTTGCCAAAGACGGAAAGCACTGCGAAAACATATAGTTATTATTGTAGGATGATATTTTATTCCCGGCCCGCAGTGCATATTGGACATATTGGAATATAAACCTAACGTCAGGTCAAAGATTAGGTCCATAGGACTGGTGACGGACGAAACGCACATCTCCACCCAACTCATTTAGTATCTGGGCAGGATCTTGGAATCCGCCACACCCTCATGGGAAGGACACTCGCGGTGAATATTCGTCTCTCTACCCCCACCATAACGATGTGTCAGTCATTAAATTTGCTTGTGTAAAATGTAGCCATCGTTCAGTGATGTTTTATGTGGTTACGGAGCAGGGTATCTGGATTCTCACCCAGTTCGGATATGTTACAAAGTGACATGTATGCTTGCTATCCATGAGGTAGATGTTTTCCAAAGCAGCCCACGGGAAGCGGGGCGTCTGCGCCTGTTGGATGGCCATATCTAATGATAGGTAGGAATCTCTGCCACTTGTGGCCCAAACTAGTTCCTGTTTCGAACACCTAAATGGTAGGTCAGGATTAGCAGAATGCCCACATAAATAAAAGTGGCACCCACCAATACAGTATCTTAGAATAACATAAGACGGGGACTTGTGAATCCTTCGGGAATCGCTCGCCCCGTCTTCACGTAAACCAGTACGCATCACGTTAATTATATTTTCACTAGGATGGTCTTTTTCCCTTGCATTTTTGTTGAACAAAAGAGTGGCCCTTTTTGCCAGCTCTTTTCCTCTGCTTCGGCGTCGAAGGCATTTTCCTGTGACGGAGGCCCATGTGAGGCACTTGCCTCTTGCATAAGGGAGATGTCCTGGGCGGAGGCCTGCGCGAGGCTACTACCTCTTGCACCAAGAGGAAAATATACAGGTGAGGGAGGCCTGTGCAAGGCACTTCCCTCTCGTAACATTAGGAATCCCTTTCTTTGTATGGTGAAGGTATAATAGCTTATGTTAAGTTAAACAGTGACCCCGTTGTGTGGATGCCTCCCTTGTGACGATACCTCTGCGGATTTACGAATCTATGTGGTACCTCCGGCGTTCCCATGTGCAAAGTACACCAGCTAGTTCTACTTTATGTATTATCATTATAAGCTCAATTACTGTTAAACGATTCACTTCATTTGACTAAATAGTTACATCTTTGTAAAATTTATTCTCCATAATCCCAAATTGACATCGAAATACATACGGGTGACACCAATAGCTGGGATAATACCGTGCAGTTCAATCTCAGCGGCAATGGTCACACGATTGAGTTACACCGGCCTTAGGAGCCGGTTTATGTATTTCACGGAGCGACATCACACATGATCTGGAACCCCGAGACTTGGAGCTAGCCAGCCCCCTCGTTCGTCATGCATGTGTGGCACGACGGCCGAGCATTTCGTGCCAGAATGACCCGATGGACTGCGAGCTACAAGTAGTTCCCGATATAGGGCTTAAAGAACGAGAAGCGATCTCACGCCAACATCCTTCAGCGAGCTCAATTCACCATCCACAGACAGTCAGCGATCCCGCGATCTAGAGGTAGCTTCGTACGAGGAACGTCGTGCTTGCGTGCTCACTGACAATGTACAAAATTCACATGATGCGGGACAAGCCGCACCTCATCTACAGCAGTTCTCACCCATAAGTGAGGGGCCCTTCCGTGATGCCTCACATGCAGGAACTGACTTCTGAACCTTATCAGACATCCACGATAGGACAATATCAACAGGGCCAGACCGCGGATGATTGCGACAAAGACCCCTATGGGGGCACTACCATAATCCTTTACAATCATATCATTCACCCACGTCATCAGTAGGTGACTCATGGCCTGATGATCACGTACCATATCCCTTGTCTCCCCCTGTAAATGTATCACCTTATTTTCAGAATGCGGGACGATGAGAAGCGGAGGGGTCATTACCTCCATTCCAATGCTACATTGGTCAATCAACACAACATGCGCATCATGTCCGTCAGCCATCTGCACTGCCACCATATGAGGAGCACCACAGCCCGAAGAACGTCCACGTCTTCTTAATAGTATGCATCCACCTATCTGTAGACCCACACCTGTCTATGGACCAGCATCAGGATGGAACACGATGGACTCAATACGAAATGCGCAGTTTCATCAATGCGAATCACATTCATTCACGGGCATGGCAACCTTAGCATCATCAGTTTCGCCACCACCACCAGCACACCACTCAGTTTCTGCATTTTCGTCAGTCTCCCGCATACCCCCACCACCCGGATTCACGCCCATCATCTCGCCACGTGGACCAGGTCGGGGCATTCTCCCCCAAGAATTTAGCGGGAAAGATGACTGGGCTAATTACAAGGTCCAGTTCGAAATAATCAGTAGAACCAATTGGTAGAGTAATGAACAGATGGGGAAATATCTGGCCGTGAAACTTTCAGGGAAAGCCCTACAGGTTCTTGCGGATCTCGGGACTGACTACACACCCACCTAAACAGAACTGGAAAGCACGCTTTCAGAATAGTTCGGCGACACAGCTCTCGGGGAAATGAGTCATCTCCGACTCAAAAATCTATGACGACATATGGGAGAAACCCTACCAGAATTGGCTAGTCGCATCCGGTGAATTGTCACCCACGCATATCCCAGCACAAACCTGGATGGCCTCACCCATTTACATCTGGATATGTTCATTGATACGGTGAGCAGTGAGCCCGCTCTTAAGGAGAAATTATTCCTCATAGACAGCGGGAGCTTTCAACAACTCACAGCCACTGCAGTACGGATCGAGAACTTCTTGGAGCAGAAGAACAATCGCCGCCAGCTTCATCCCATAAACGAAATGAGTGACACCAATTTAGCCAACACCACCGACACTAGCCCTGCATCAACAACAGCATCCCATGAACAAACCGCATCACAACAACATCAAGACAACCACCAGAATCACGTGCCTAGAGGAAGGGGGCGTGGCCATCGGGGAGACCAAAATGGTGCCCCAGGACACGGCAACCTGCAAAATAACAGCAATCACCCCAACGCTCATGAAAGAATAAATGAGATCAACAAGCAAATCTCTGCACTCACTAATCTAGTTACAACACTGAGCACCACAATCGCTACTTCAAACACCAGGACCGCACCCACTATCAACACCGCACCACCAATGAACATATGTTTCAGATGTGGTCAGCCGGGCCACTGGAGGGACCGTTGTTCTAACTGACCTCCGTTAACAACACCGACCGCTGACTGCCAAACCCCGCAGCCAGACAAACTGTTAAACCCATAAGGGCACCGATTAAAGAGTCACCTCGGTGCCCGTTCTCACAACCTGGCGCAACTGCAGCCTCCGTTCAACAACATCCGATGGCCTTCACTAATCACCAATCATCTGCATTCCCACATATATCCGTATACACGGCTTCATATATGTCGGCGCATATGATGCCTCCCACATCTGCAGCACTGCCATGCCATTCTAGCAGAAGAAGTGACCCCACTATTTCTGCATCTACTCAACCCTCTTTTCTATGTAAAACGGCAGTGGTAGCTTCTAGCACCTCCGCTGAAACAACGTTTTTGCAAGCACCACGACCCACCACCAAGGCACCTAACATCCAGTGTCCCTTGGTGGTTTGCAATTCGCAACTCCTTACTGCTACATCACCGACATACAGTATCAGCAGTGATTCAGGGAACAGCATTCGTCCAGCATCATGGAGGCGTAAGAAGAAACACCGTACAAGAAAAAGTAATGGCCCACAATGCCGTTGTTTCTTCTGCGCTTCACCTAAACATCCCATGATGTGGTGTAAAAGGTGGCTGACACAGCTAGCCCTTATCCGAGAACACGAGACTCCTATCTGCACTGTTGTATACACCAACACCACATATACAGAATCAGCAACATTTCCACCACCATTGCTACCACCAGCTCCGTCGTCACCAAAGCACTCACAGCAGCAGCGACGACGGGCTGGCCCTTTCCTCACTCAGCCACCAACCTCACTCCAGGAAGGTATTCAGAAACAAGCCAACTACATACAGAATGATGCCGCTCCTAAATCACTTTCACAGACGGCATCATTCGAGACACTTCCACAGGTTCACCGAAAAGTAATTTACAAGTGTGCCTGTCTGTTAGCGGCGTTCCCACCAGTGCCACCGTTGACACTGGAGCTTCCATCACCGTCTTCAACAAGCGCTTTTATGAGAGCATCCCACCACATAAGAAGCCACCCCTTAGGCCTACGAACATCTTTTTGCAAACAGCTATGGGAGCCGTGGCTGGTGTTGTAAACCTCGTGATATAGATAGAGGAGATGCAATTCATTCAGCGAGTTGTCATCGCCTCTATCCAAAACGATGCCCTGCTTGGCTCTGATTTCCTCAGTGCCAGTGAAGCCGTTATATATTGCAGACAACAAGAACTCGACATACACAGTCGACGGATACCCCTTGGACCGGAATCATCATTATATGATACGTGTGTGGTGATATTAGCGACCAACAACCACAGTTGAGCCGGGACAGGAAAGGATCTTGTGGGCCACAGCACCACAGTTAGGAAGCAACACTCACACCGCCATGCTGGAACACTACCCTGATTATATGATAGCCTCACAATGCGCCAGTCCCCGTATCATCGTGGATACCACCAACAAAAACACATACCGTTTAGAGTGTTCAATGGCACAGCAGACCCAATAACCATTGAACCAGGAGTCCGTTGTGGCCACTTGGTGGATGTGATATCACTGGAAACACCCACACCCGCAACAACACTCACAGCAACTACCGATGACCTACTCGAACATCTACATAATTTATATTTGCGTGCCACAGTAGGTTTGATACAGTCTAAAAAACAACATATACGGACACTACTTTACAAATATCGAACTCTCGCGGAGATGCTTACTAAAGAAACATTCCTTGATTGTAGAGATTGGGATTTACGACTCCCATATGTCTTCATGGCTTACCACACTTCAGTACATTCCAGCACGGGTTATACCCCGGCTCAGTTAATGTTAGGCCAAGAATTAGCCTGGCCCCTGGATCTGGCCATGCCCCGGATACCAGAGGAGAAAAATTCACCTTCTCTCCACGTCGAACTCATGAGGCAGTGGATAGAACAGACCTATGATTTAGTGAGAACAACAGTATCCACTGCACACTGGCAGCAAAAGACATGGCATGACTGGAGGGTGCATGGAGATCCATATGAAGCAGGAAGGATGGTATGGGTTCACGTTCCGCGACGAACTGCAAACGTGCCAAGTAAACTCAGTAGTAGGTTAGACATCGGACGTGACCTAACGTATCCGCGCTTCATATGGCCTGACCTCAGTCATCCACTTCTATTGGCTAAAACCTTGTGTCAGCGACGGCCTTGTACCAGAGCTCGGGCTGGGCGTTCCCTGTGACACAGGTACCCAGACACAAGTTTCTATGGAAACTAGTATTCCCAATGTTAGTGCAGGGCACCGCGGTGCCGATACGACTCTTCTTCTATCAACCCAGAAGTCCGGTGACCAGGCGACTAATGCTGAGGACGATGACGAGATACGTACTCGCCCTCTCCCTCCTCAGCACGGGTCTACTCGATCTGGGAAGTCGTATCTGAAGACTTTCTCGTTTGTTTTGTCCAAGGGGACATATGGAAAAGCTGTTCCACCGACCTCTCTCCATTTCCACCCACTTCATGCTATACCCCCCATTATAGACTTACCACAAGCGGAGGCTGAGGCAGACCCAAGCCATGTTTCCTGTGGGGTGGAACATGTAATGAATAGCATGGAAGTGAAGAGGCCAGCTGAGGCCTTGGCATATCTAGAACAGCAGAACCACACAACTCGGTGTACCATTCTCCACCCAAGTGACACCCATATCCATAGTCACACCACAGTCCCAGCTCCAACTCGCGTCCCTCATCTACACACCAAGTTCGGACATCATCGACCTAGTCCATTTCACACTTCACTCGTCGTCTGTTGACCGCCAATCTTTAGATATGAGAGAGACTGCTGCTGCAGAGGAAGTGACATCCAGCACCGCATCGACCAATCAAGCACCACCCCCCCCCCACCCACGATGGGCAGGGAAGCCGCCTGTTCAGCAGACTCTAGGCTCGCATTTTGCCGGTACCCAAAAATTATGACAAGGTACCAACCATCATGTAATTGGAGATGACCACCCTCCTTACACCCAAGTGCCACCCTATCCATACGGCCCGCCTTTCCAATCCCCCCACACCCCGTGAGCAGTCAGAACATCACACCACCGACGGAACGCCAATCACATACGGAACACACTTGGATACATCAACTCATCGTTGCGCGCACATCACATACATGCTCGGTTATGTTAATGGTAACAGAGACACTCATCATCGGCAACAACATCGCTTAGCAGCACCTAGCCTTTTTAATTGGAAAAAATTAGAGACATAAATTTCAGCACCATTCCCACCCGCACAGATGTGGGAGGTTCATTACTTCCTGCAAATCCAATATCTCGCAACAGCAACAAACTCGGCATTCACCAGCATGGAAACCTGGAATATGCCCACTTCACATTATCTTAGCATCATACAGCAGCCCGGATCTCCCGACAACAAGACACGATCGCCATCAACACCAGCCAACATTCTCCCGCAATCACCTCTTGTCCAGTTATAGAGAAACTGATCATACGGATAGAAGGAATACATGGCAGCCATCTACAGTATGCGCTACGGGGGAAAAAGCATTTCCCGCAAGCCATGGGACCGTTTAAACCACACACTAAATTACATACAGTTTTATTGTCGTTGTTTTGATTAAGAGCACCATCGCTCTAACGCGTATACAGATCATTAGCGCATGGGCCGATAAAGCGGCATCAGAACTTTGACAGTATACTATCAGAGAGAATTTCCCAAATTCTCTTACCTGCGTTCCAGCCGCAAATCAACACAGGCTGAGAATTACCTATCTACAGACAAGCAAGACGCATGTGTTAAAACCCGCACAATATAGGGATGCTGTTTTGAGGAACAGAGATAAAACATATATTTCCATCTTTCGCAACAACGACGAATATGTATCAGCATCAATGCCCCGCCATTAACGTAAACAATATCAAAGTTTCTGACCTATTTCCAGTAAATTGGATCTAAGGCTTTAAACAAAAGAGCCACCCAAATACGCGACTACCAGAGCGTGATGGAGGAGGTGAGAGGGGCGAGTTTGGGGGGGGGGCAAATGCTGCTGACGTCACCACACTCTCCCACACTCCATCGGCCGCTCCAGCCTAAAATTAAGAGAGGCGAGTTTATAAGCATCCAATCTGTAAAACCGTATCACGCTACTTAAAAGGTGAGCTGCCACGGGAATAAGTAGTTACAAGCTTTTATGTTGATCAGAGAATTGTTTTCCCGCGGAGTAAAGACGAAGTCGATATACAATTCTTCCTATGCTTAAAAGTACTCCCTTTATACGGGAGGAATAATTCATCCCACTCCAGGAACACATAAGTTAAAACTTTCTATATAGGGCATAGCCGAATCACCCACAGACTTTCGGGTGTGGTCATCCGCCCACCAGTGACGTCACCAAATCGTATAAAAGGGAGAATCGCGCACTGAAACTTCGTCTTCCCGTCAAAACTCATCACCAGGGAAGAACACATAGCATTAGGCTTCTTTCTTGTCGAAAACCAAATTCTACTGTTTTAAAATATTCTTATTATTATTTCATTACTATAATTACTAGGCCTGGAAAGTTTTTATGAAGACATAGGGAGTTCGAATTAGATTAGGCTACCCGCACCGCAATCATCATGCGGGAATAAGATGTCTCTCCATGAGGACTTGGTCTTGTCCGATACATCGGAAGAGTCGATGCCGGCTTCATCCATGAAGAAGTATCCATGTGTAGCGCTTCATCCCAATGGACAACCGTGCACCCGCACCTTCACCCATAATTCCGACTTAACGTTACATATAAATAGAGATAATGTTTTCCAGCGTGCTTTTTGTGTGGACTGTCGGTATCTTTACACTGCAACCCGCTACGGTGTAACTCACGCGTTGCGATATAAGCACCGTGTTCTGGTAGTGACGATTATACCAGGCGAAGTAAGTGAGAACGTTGAAGTGCTGGCCACTCGGTTCGAGACCAGGCTTCCGCTCATAGTACTTCCCACCACGAAGATGGCCAGAATGAAACACACAACACGCCGACAAGCAGAAAGCACGCGCCACCGTTCAGTAACTCCAGCTACCGTAGCAACAACACACCACGCATTTAGCCATTATGTCACAACAGCCACCGCCCCGTCACAACCATCCACGCCATCCACTCCTGTAACCTGTGCAGGAAGGACCCATACGTCACATGCAGTTTCCAGTTTGGCAGCACTCGCAATCACCACACCATCCACCACCCACAAGTCATCAGCATCAGCCACCGCATCCGCACCCGCAGCAACATCGACACCCATGATCGGCCGGCCAATAGCAGTAGTAATCACGTCTCTACCGGACGTCAGTTTACAGAACTTTTCATGATTTCCATCTCCTAGTGGTCTCGTAATTGACGAGGAGATCCACCACACGGAGCAGACAGCCACCATCGCCACCACACCCAGCATCTTCACACCGCATCCGCATAGCAGCTCACTTACGGATCCAGTTATCGGCAAAGCCACGACGCCAGAGTGACCATACACAGGGAGAAAGTGAATCGTGCACTCACAGGAGATCCTACCAGTACCAAGAACCCCCGACAGTCGGTTATTGAAGTCCACAAAACTCGGGAAACTCTCCTCACAAGCAGTAGCCGCAGCAGCATCACTCCCGAGATCAATCATATGTCTCTTCACGCTCGACACACCCGCCGCACAGACAACACCAACAACATCGACGACAACTGTCATGACAACATTCACCCCGCCAGCACCACTTCACACGAAACCAGTCACCACCACGAACATTGTCAGCACTTCTACGGAAACTTCCGCAATGCAGACTTCTATGAACATTTCAGATAGGGCCCTCTATAGTGGTTAAATATCAGTTATTGTAAAAAACCCGCCACGACCCTCCACTACAAGCTGTTGTACACAGACTCGCTGGCGGAGCTTCACAGCAGATATTTGTGGGCATTTCTGCCACGGATGCAGCAGAATTAATCAGTAGTTGACCGAATCATGGAATACTACATTATTATTATTATTATTATTATTATTATTATTATTATTATTATTATTATTATTATTTTTTTTTTTTGAAGTACTATTCTTATTTATTATATATGTTTTAACAATTGACACCCGGTCCCTAGGATGACCACGGTCATCCTACACAGCTGCGCAATATTTTTGCACAGCTGTGTCTCACAAAATGATCGCTGCGGATACCTGCAGTGTAAACACATCGTGTGCGACTTGAGTACACAACGCACCGCAGCGAAATAATGTCATGATCCCATCATGCAGTCTCAGCTATGCTGAGGCTGCCTGATAAACCAGTCTTTTTAAATTTTATTATTATTGCTATTCTTCTTATTATTTTTAAAACCCCGCGTCAGTGCGACGGATTAGATTTGGGACAGCGAGAGCTGCTTGTGCGAATCCGCCATAACGGACCACACTCTATGCATCCCCGCATATATTCGTTGATGCATAATTATATTTAATCAGTGTACATAAAAGTGCATCCCTTATTTTACCCACTAATAATTAAAACTAATCTGTGATATCCTTTATGGATATTTATTGTGATTAATATATATAATATATAATAAAAATAATTCCCCGGTCAAAAATTAAAACTAATGGTATGCCTCCCCTTGGCCTCTGCGGCACCTCTATGTGCTCTTTCTCTGACAACAAGCATCTCATGCGGCACTACTACTCTCAGGCCACACGCCTACCTGGGAAGACTATAATTCCCGCACTAGCATGCGTCCATGCATTCGATCCACGAGGCGTGATCATTTGTCCTGGGTGTCAAACTAGGAGCGGGTGGTGTAGTGTGGATCGACCAGACGGGTACTGGCCATCCCAGCCAAGCTGGGTACGGGATGCACATCCTGGATTCGTTCCCAAAAGCGCACCCCCTGGGTAGAGCAGTAAGCGTGTATAAGCCTATACGAGAGGCATTTCGTCGTGAAAACGATTAGGTTCGTTCAAACGCGTGGTGCGTATGCGCGCACTCTGACGCTTCCTCTACAACACGTGTATCGAGATTGGGAGTGAGTGTGTACGTATAGTGTACCGAGATGGTACGCGTAAATATTTATAATCCATTTATTCTCGTCATTCTTGGTATCAATCAAGAGCAGAATGTGACGAGCTTTCCAAAATTGTAACCCATTTTAAAATCGGTCTAGAAATGGCTGAGTTATCATCGAAGCTCCCAGTCAAAATATACTTTAAATATTGCTATGACGTTGTAATCGCGCGTTTGTATATACATGTAATATATATATATATATATATATATATATATATATATATATATATATATATATATATATATATATATATATATATATATATATATATATATATATATATATATATATATATATATATATATATATACATATATATATATATAACTACATACATAGTGATTTGTGAACACGTGACCTGCGACGTCACTCCACATATCTATACATATCTAAATACATAGTTATTTGTGTGTACGTCACAGTATTCTAGTACGCTGATTGGCTGGTACAGCGGCCGCTGATTGGTCCAGGCAGCCAGTTCTGACATCCCAGCAAGTATAAAAGGGGGTGAAATTCGAAGATCAGGAGCATCGTCGGCGTGGAGGCCGAAGAGTCGTAAACCTGACTGGAGGTGTGGACCGGAATACCTGCGGATAAGAACGATACAGAACATCCCCTGCAGTTCCTTACGGCTAACCCACATTACGTACAATTTTGGATGCTTCCGGACGGCCATCCTGGAGCAATAATACACTATAAAGTTATGGTTCCCACTTCCGAACACCTATAAGAGGAACTTTTGTGGGAGGGCCCTTGTGGCCCGATATGTGAATTCTACCTAATGTAGAGCAGCGATGTTTCTTGGTGGATGACTCGCCGGATCTGCCAACCACGCGAAAGTGGACTTCAACCACTGCACTGCATGCCGTATGAGATACTGTTATAACTTTTTGACCACAGTCGAGTAGACTTTGCCCGGCGTGCTGCAAGAGCTATATGACGCACCCCGCACTGTGTGCTTTAATATGTACATGGATTAATTACATTTTTATAAGTAACCCTCTTGGTTAATGGGTTATGCTTAACTTTTATACTCCCGTCGCTGGACGGAGAACTTTCTCACCACCGTATAAATTATGATTTAGTTATAGAGATGACCTAGTAGACATTACTTCATTGCTGTTCGGAGTTTTTACCGTATCTACCCCGGAGTCAGCATGCGGAGACCCTTCTACGGAAACCAGCTGTGGAAACCTTCCATCCTCAGAGAACGTGTCGACTCGTGCTACCAATATATTAGCGCCTCATTATCAGTAACCAGAGACTGTACAATCCAAGTAACTACTAGGTACTCAAGTAACTATACATATTATGTCTTATTGCCATAATTTATGTCCGTATAAGGTACTAATGACTAATAGGTACCATACCGGACTTCGGACCGCAATTTATCATTTCTTTATTACTGTCTATATTATCCTTATTTACTGTGGGTGCTTTAACTAACTGTACCATTTAGGTTATTGACCTATCTTACACGAACTACCTCATTTAATTATTATATAAATTGTGATATTGTTTCATTGTCTTGGTTAGTTATGTATATGGCAGTTAGCCATCCAGTTGATATGTTTTGTTTATTTATAAAAACTCTGGACCGCAGTAGCTAGGAAATACTAAACAGCAACAATATACCCATCACTTATTCCTGCCATCAACAATTTTACACTGAGGTCGCTGACCATGCTCTAATATTCGATCCCTGCATGCTACTGGCTAACCTTACTATTCAGCTCGATAGGATAGGTTAAAGTGGTTAGGGACAATTTCTTCAAAAGGACACATACCGTGTATGCCTCCTTTCCGGCTGTTAGTTACTTTTAAAGGATTAGGCGGCTTAAATGTATCAAAATACTCCTCGACTACATTTAGAACCCTTTTCCTCTTCTTAGGTTGAACTTTATTTGACAATGGCTCATAAGCATGTAGCAGGATTGCCGAATGCATAGTTAATGTTAACCACCCTCTCGGTTACAATACAGATGACAAACCTAGTTCCCATTCTCCAGAGAATCTTAAAGGCATTTGAAGATGCGTTTTGAATTCTGAATTCTTATTATTCGGATAGTAATCCATGCTACTGTTACTCAGTAGCGTAATATAAAGCTGCTCCATGTTTCTAGCTATTCTTTCTAAACCGGTGATATCAGTATCCTCTCTGCTTTAGACATTTTAATACTTGGTGCAGGTAATATATACCCTAAACACCGAGACGCTAACGCAATCCAAACACCTTTATCGCCTATTTGAATACTCAGATTTATTAAACATTCCCCTACCACAATATAAATAATTATAACCTGAGCGAGATATGAGCGAAGTACTTTTACACCACAAAATGGCCAACGATAATCATTATTATTACGAATTTCTGGGCTGTTTAGAGACATTTCTACAGCAACTTGCTGTCCATCTACGATGTTGGCGATGACGAGTGGAGCGACATTAGCTCTGTCATCGTCGACGACGACCCTGATGAAATTATCGATGCCGGCTTCAATGATATTGATCCCTGGATCATCTTTAGCCCTGAAGAATGGCAATGCTACGCCTGCACAGGATCCAGAGACTTTGAAATTAACAGATGACGTAGTGAAGGATTCGGGTGAAGTATTACGTGAAACCGATTTACATACTCTACCCTCTTTGGAAATGTTTGGAGATGTTTTTAATTTTCATAGCTTTGAATAACAAAATATCTCAATAGATCTTCACACTGGTTCTAATTCTGAAGACGTAATATTAACATTTTAATGCATAGTCTAAGCGATACTCAACTCTTAACCACCGTTCACCATTATCTAACGCCCATTACACCCCCAGAAACTCAACCCCTAAATTCCCTTCCATGCGCTAAACCCTCAAATACGTCTGTAAAATTTTGGAGACCATTTGAGTCCCCGAGCTCCAACCACCCTAACTCTATATACCCTATCCCACCGTAGCTAACCCAGCCACACCCTCCACCGCCATTAACAACTTAAACACAGCCCACCCCACCGCTACCAAACCGGCACCATCCCATACCAATCCGTCCCCAGCAGCTACCAATGGCCACCCACATCCAGCAACTCCGTCAGCCCACCCTATACCCTGTTAAGAAAACTAGTAAAATAATTACAATTGCAAAAATAAATCGGCTCAAGCCCACAGGGTTAATTTATTTGAAAATAATGATATGGATATGGAAGTTAATAATAATATTGTCGGGGTCCTAATATGATCGGTGGAGGGGTTAACGTTGTAGAGGGTGGGATTTTGGGGTTGAGGTGGGGTGGGGTGGGGTGGGGGTGGGGGGTGACCGACATTTTGATGACATTGTAACCGCTATGCTTAAACACCCTGATCCACGTGGACTTTGCCCAAGTGTGAGATCTGACAGCTACAGAAATAACACAGCTACAGAAATAACGAACTCAATTTCTGAAGTTAGTCAATCGCAAAGTGACGTATGACTTGATGGTGAATTTTCTATGGGGGTATTTCACGTAGAAATGCCCATTGGATCAGGGTGGAATAATAATCTTGCCAAATTATATGTCGATGATTTGGTGCTCGAAGCCATGTTGAAAAAAAGCTTTATCACTGTTAAGAATCTAGATAATATGTGTATGGCCCGATGTTTCGCGGTCAGGCTATATTATCTAGATTCATCAGCATCGAAGACCGAGCATATGCTAGACTCCTAGTTGGAGGACGTTTAGGTGATAATCATCATCAACGAATTAAGACTCAAGAGCTACACGCTTAGGCAGGTGTGTCTACTGACATAGCTTGCAGGCCTGATGCTTGGAAAGTATTCCAAGACATTTTGGCTCGCGTGGCATTTCGGTAAGGGTGTAGAGCAAGGCCGAGCACAGTCTTTGAAGCCAATCAAGTGACAAAGCGTCACGAGGTTATGTATGTCGTCACTCAGATAGCTTGCGGCATATGCATTAGCAAACCTCATAACGATCACTGCAATGAATGCGATGAACGTCGAACAGAAGTTATCTTCGAAGGCACTTATTCTCTATCCGCTTTCAAGCAATGGTGATTAGCTACGAAATCTAAGCGTAAGGGTATGCATAATACTAGTGTTCTTCGCTTTCGTGACTACATCGCTATAGCTCATAATAGTCATAGTTTTGACTTGCATCAAGTGATTGAGTGGCTCTTTAGAAACGCAGAGCTTAAACCAGCCAACGTAATAATGAACGGTAATAAAGTGGTGTATTTGAATGTTGACGACAGTCGGTTTAAGGACAGTCTCGAATTTCTTCTATTAAACTATGTCAACTACCCGCAATATTCAATCTACCTAGCGAGAAAGGACTTTTTTCCATACCTCCTAGAGAGTAACGTATACTTTGATTACATAGGTGCATACCCCTAGATTGAGGCTTACAGTGTTGACAGTATGTCGGTCTCAATGCATACAGAATTTAACGTGTGGTATGATGCGGTGAAAGACAGTGTTTTCAATTTTTTCAGCTTTACTGTAGGTCTGACGTAAATATTCTATGGATGGCTTGCGGTAAGTTGTGTGAAATGATCATCAGTGAAACTGGGATACCGCCATTTGTGTCATCTATGATGTTAGCGTCATTATGTAATAAGGTATTTAGGGCTATCTACTTAAACGATCATAAGCTAGTAGCCCAGCCTGTTAAATGGGATTGTAGCCTGTGTAACAAGAAACGTTACTCGGTAGAAGCGTGCAGTGGCTAGATTACCTGGCCCATTCTAAGAACGTGTTCATTAAACACGCTCTAACTGGTGGTGAATCTGAAGCGTTTAACAGATCGATGGATGGTTACTGTCCCGACATGGACGAGTACTTTGAGTACTACGGCTGTTACGTACATGCATGTCCGAAATGTCTGCCTAGTAAGCGTATGACTACCAAGTCATTTTAAAGCCAGATTTAACTTTAGAAGAAGTGTATCAGAAGACGATTTCTAAATCTAGTGAGCTTAGACATATGGGATTGAAGGTAGTTGAAATGTGGGGTTGTGATTTTAATGCCCAGAGGCTTACCGACCCTAGAATTAACACTTTCCTGAATGCTAGAACAGATCATGAACTGCTTATTGCGTGCAGCACACTCGACGGTGGCCGCACCAACACCATATGTTTGCATCAGATGAGTAAATAGCGTATGTGGATATAACTTCGTTATATCCTTACGTTTGTAAGACCCACGCGTACCCTTTAGGCGAACCAGAAGTAATCGTTAGATATTTTAAACCAGTAGAGGAGTTAGGGTCTTACTTTGGCCTGATAAAATGTATCTGTTTGCCTCCTAAAGATTTATTCTTTCCTGTACAGATGTAATGAATGTTTGCTCTTCCCATTGTGCAGTAAATGTGCTAACGATTTGCAGAGTCCTGAATGTACTCATAGCGATAGCGAGCGCCCTCTACACAGAGTATGGATGTCTTTGCAGTTGATGGGGGCCATATATAGTGGGTACCGTATCTTAGAGTTTATCGAGATATGGCACTACGGAGAGCGCACTGATACACTTTTCAAGGGATACATCGACAACTATTTGAAAATTAAACAAGAAGAATCAGGGTATCGCGAGGATGTGGTCACCGATGCACAGAAAGATGTGTATGTTCGGGAATATTTTGAACGTGAAGGGATTAAATTCGATAAATATTTTATCGTTCTATATAAGGGCATTAGAACCCTGGCAAAACAGGTGTTGAATTCTTTGTGGGATTATTTTGTGCTCAACCACTACCATAAGCATGAATATGTCAATTCATATAGCGCCATGTTGAGGTTGCTGACGGATAGAACGATTTTGGTTAAAGATATTCGGGTATGCAACAACGGCACTCTGTTAATGCGGTATCACAAGTTGAACCAATTCGTGCCAGCAGATAATTGCACCAATGTTGTGATTGCTGCTTTTGTAACGAGTCATGTCAGGGTTCAATTGTTACACAGTCTGGTAGCCATAGGCCCGAGATGCATTTATCATGATACAGATTTCATCGTCTATGTTAAAAAAACGTGATAAACCTCGGCTTAACCCCGTTTACCATGACAGACTCGGTTATTTCAGAGATAAAGTTCCGTCCCGCATTGTTATATCAGAGTTTGTCAGTACTGGTCCGAAGAGTTATGAGTAGAGACAGCTAGACAGACAGACAGACAAACAGACTGGTGATATCAAGTATGACTGCAAAATTAGGGGGCTAACTTTAAATTACAGCAATAAGGGGGTGGGGTTTGATACTCTGTTAACCACGGTCAAAGAAAAAAATCTCGAAACGTTCGCTCAGAATCCTAATACTATCATTAGAAATAAAGATCTTAGACTTTTGAGTAAGGATACTGAGAAACGTTTCGGATTTACTTACAAAAACGGATAACCTTTAATGACTATTATACTAAACTGTATGGATTTCAGGTTATCCCTAGGATCTAATTTTACGAAAGCGGGGGTGGGGTAGGCGGGGTGGGGTGGGTGGAAGTTGACGGCAGTTCGATTGGGGGATACAGGGGTGGGGTGGGGGTGAAGGGGGGGTGGGCGGTCGTGTATATCCGTAGAGTGTGGGTTGGGGTTTGAGAGGTCGTTTGTATGTTGTATGTATAATAAGCTAACCCGTAACATAGAAGATTACTAGCATACCCTTCATTTGAGTTATTATTATTATCGGTTAGAAATGTGTGGAGGGCGATACACAGTTATAGGTTGGCGAAGGGGCCCAGCTCGAGTAAATTAAGTTCTATTCAATCTTTGAGCCGGTTTTAAAACATTATTTAACCTTATTTAAAATATACCTACACACCATCCCGCGCATTATATCTCTCCAAACCCTACATCTGTAAAAATCCCTGAACTATCTTTACACCTAAACGGTTAGGGGTTCAGTATCGCTTAGATCGTTTTCAAATTTATTTAAATAATCGCTCTAAAATCAGTTACATGTAATGCCTCAGTCGCATCATTCTTTATGTCGCTCAATTAATTTTACAGGGCGCTGGATCCCACGCGAAACATGTGTACATCTATATATTAATTAAATTATTGGTTTGTTTTTGCTTTACACATAATTCGTTTTTTACATTTTCGCATATTCATCTGTATATTCGTCTGTATATTCATCGGTATATTCATCTGAATATTCGTCTGTATATTCATCTGTATATTCGTCTGTATATTCATCTGTATATTCGTCTGTATATTCATCTGTATATTCATCTGTATATTCATCTGTATATTCGTCTGTATATTCGTCTGTATATTCATCTGTATATTCGTCTGTATATTCGTCTGTATATTCGTCTGTATATTCATCTGTATATTCGTCTGTATATTCGTCTGTATATTCGTCTGCATATTCGTCTGTATATTCGTCTGTATATTCGTCTGTATATTCGTCTGTATATTCGTCTGTATATTCGTCTGTATATTCGTCTGTATATTCGTCTGTATATTCGTCTGTATATTCGTCTGTATATTCGTCTGTATATTCATCTGTATATTCATCTGTATATTCGTCTGTATATTCGTCTGTATATTCGTCTGTATATTCGTCTGTATATTCGTCTGTATATTCATCTGTATATTCGTCTGTATATTCATCTGTATATTCGTCTGTATATTCATCTGTATATTCATCTGTATATTCGTCTGTATATTCGTCTGTATATTCTCTGTATATTCGTCTGTATATTCGTCTGTATATTCGTCTGTATATTCATCTGTATATTCATCTGTATATTCGTCTGTATATTCGTCTGTATATTCGTCTGTATATTCGTCTGTATATTCGTCTGTATATTCGTCTGTATATTCATCTGTATATTCATCTGTATATTCGTCTGTATATTCGTCCGTATATTCGTCTGTATATTCATCTGTATATTCGTCTGTATATTCGTCTGTATATTCGTCTGTATATTCATCTGTATATTCATCTGTATATTCATCTGTATATTCATCTGTATATTCGTCGGTATATTCGTCTGTATATTCATCTGTATATTCATCTGTATATTCGTCTGTATATTCATCTGTATATTCGTCTGTATATTCGTCTGTATATTCGTCTGTTTATTCATCTGTATATTCATCTGTATATTCGTCTGTATATTCGTCTGTATATTCGTCTGTATATTCGTCTGTATATTCATCTGTATATTCGTCTGTATATTCGTCTGTATATTCATCTGTATATTCGTCTGTATATTTGTCTGTATATTCATCTGTATATTCGTCTGTATATTCGTCTGTATATTCGTCTGTATATTCGTCTGTATATTTGTCTGTATATTCATCTGTATATTCGTCTGTATATTCGTCTGTATATTCGACTGTATATTCGTCTGTATATTCGTCTGTATATTCGTCTGTATATTCGTCTGTATATTCGTCTGTATATTCGTCTGTATATTCATCTGTATATTCGTCTGTATATTCGTCTGTATATTCGTCTGTATATTCGTCTGTATATTCGTCTGTATATTCGTCTGTATATTCGTCTGTATATTCGTCTGTATATTCGTCTGTATATTTTATCGACTTTATATTTATCATCTGTATATTTATTATCTGCATATTTACTGTCAGTTTCATTTTGTTAAAAATGTTAGAGTTAAATGACTCGTATTGTTTCTGGAATTGAAAAACTGAAAGGACCAAAGCCTATAACCCGTCCAAACCGGGAGTCAACTTCGGCTGGAATTTTTTCCCAATATTGCGTGAATGTTCGAGGCCCGTTAAAATGTAATCGGGAGTTATTAATCTAATTCGATTAAAATTGATTCACTGAACTTTGTACGACTCTGATGATCGCTACATGCGGTTAGAGTTGTTTTAAAGCTCAACTAGTTTATTTTTAATCAGTTGGAGCAATAACTAACTGCTTGTCCTTATGCAATACATTGATCCTTGCACATTGTCACAGTTAAAAAGCGCCGAGGTCCAGAAGTTTAATGATCAATCCATTAGTCTAACAGAGTCCTCTTCCACAATCGCTCGACAATTGTCCTTACACGATAGATTGGCCATTTAGAATTAATCTCCGACGATTGAATGTGTTCTCAGAGCTCGGAAAAAACGAGTCCAGACATGCAACCGATCAACAATCATTAAGCAATTCATTAACCTTCTCGCATTTTGTCCTGGCTCAAAGAGCTCGGCTCTTTATTACACTCATTAACCCATGTCACGTGTCATTATGTTAATTACCCTTAAGCTCACTTCATTGGATGCCAGGAGACACGTGATTTAATGAGGGGGCGGGACGTCGCGATTGAATGAGTTCCCAGGAAAAGACGAGTCTAGATATGTAACCTGTCAATCATCCTTACGCTACGTATTAACACTTACCAATCCGCAATACGTTAATTAATCTTAAGTTCAACCCATTGGATGACAGGAGGCACGTGAGTTAATGAGGGGACGGGGCCTTGCGATTGAATGAGTTCCCAGAGTCAGGAAAAGACGAGTACAGACATGTAACCTGTCAATCATCCTTGATTACCCTCATTAACCCTTGTCAATCATCATTACGCTAATTACCCTTAAGCTAAACTCATTAGATGACAGGAGGCACTTGATTTAATGAGGGGGAGGCGCTTGTGAACACCCTCTATATCTAACATCCAATCAGAACAGGACATATAGCGACACTTCAAATGAAAGCTGACGCAAAAGATTTTCACACCTAGGTATGAGAATCCTTTGTGTAAATAGGTCTGAAAATCCCTTGTTATCGGCATTTGTGTCATTTAAGATGAAGCGCCCCTATCACCCACGTCTACTGGTATCTAACAAGACTACTGCTCATATTTGGCTCAAACTTTAACCCAATGAAGGAATTGCCATTCAAGAGGATATTCGGATTTTGGTCATGATCCGGATAAAAGAAGCGGGATGCTGATTGGATACCGTTCTGGCTCTGAATATCTCGGAAACTGCGAATCCGATTTGGCTAAAATTTTAACATAGGAAAAGACGTGCCCATACACTAGGATGCTTAAAGGTTGGATGCTTTCCGAAAAAACACCCCAAAAATCCGCAGCTACCGAGATTCTCGTGACCTTGTTTTTAAATACTCGCCATTATTTTTTTTGCTTTGCCATGTATATACGCATATGTAAAAATTAGCTTCAATACGTTCAGCAGATTACCTGCTTTGGGATTGGGATTTTGAGAATTAAGGATACAAAGTATATAAATTGATTCCAACACTCGAAAAAAGTGGGAGGAGCTTAGCTAGGAATGGGCGGGTCATAGCTAAAATGGTTCCGTCTGTTACACGCTCCTGCATCCGCTGCAACGTTACGTCCAAACAAATACAGCAAATACAGTCCCATTGTTACAACTCCATAGTTACAGTCTTCAAACTGTATCGTCTACAGCCTCGATATGACTGTTCTAACTGCTACACAGATCATGAGTAAGCCAAATCTCATCTGGCTCCATGGCTACCCGGCTCATACCACATCGACATTTTTTACTATTGCAAACATGCTACCCACGGTCGTATGTGCGTGCGTGCGTGCGTGAATGTGAGCTCAATATGTTTAGGCTAGTTGAGACAGCACCGTATGTCAAATAATAGAATATTAATAAATGGTTAGAAGAAACGAACGTTCTCACGGTATTTGTTCTCGTAAAGTTTATCTGAATGAACGTCGCATCCGGCGAAGCATGATTTAACCATATAACCCTCGAATTTGTTCAAGAACATTTCAATTTTCTCGCAGACCAAGAGAAGACTATTTTTGAAAATGTATCACTGGAAAGACTGGTTCGGCTATCGAGCCAGTCATTCCAGTGGTAAATCGTAAAAAATAGGCTTCTCTTGATCTGCAAATTGACATTTCTCAAGACCACTGCAGAAGCTGTTTTTGGCTGATATGAGTGCTAAAAGGTTAATGCTACCATCATTAACAACTATGGGTATTTGTCATTGCTTTTTAGAAATATGGCACGCTGCGATTACAAGATGGCCCTGGTCCGAATAGTGGACGCCTCGAAATTTACCACAGGCTCAGGTAGGTGTTCACGTTCATTATCTTCAGGTTGCTCACCCCCGGGCTATGTTTAGAAATCGACTTAGTAGAGTACGGCTCAGAAATAGCTTAAGCCCTCATGTATCAACTTAACCCTTTAATCGTCAAGTTGGTGATAAACGACCTCTGCAGTGATCTCGAGAAATGTCTATTTGCAAGCTAAGAGAAAAATAATTATTTTAAATTTACCACTGGAATGACTGGCTCGGTAACCCAGCCAGTCATTCCAGTGGTAAATCTTCAAAAATACTCTATTATTGGTCCGCAATTGGACACTAGCTAAGCAGAAATTTGAATTTTCTTGACCAATACACTTTTGATGAATGTCCATTTGAAGGATATCAGAAATCAATTTTTTTTGTAAATTTTCATTATAAATTTACAAAAAATACTCTTTTTGGCTACGAAGAGAAAAATGTCCTTGAAAAGTATTGGCAATTAAATGGTTATTTGAAATAAATAGTATTTTAAGCGCTTTAATTTTAATGCGCTGTTGACACAGGGGTGGGGGTGGGGGTTTGTGTGTGTGGGGTGTGTGTGGGGTGGTGGTGGTGGTGGTGGTGTGCGTGTGCGTGTGCGTGTGCGTGTGCGTGCGTGCGTGCGTGCGTGCGTGCGTGCGTGCGTGCGTGCGTGCGTGCGTGCGTGCGTGCGTGCGTGCGTGCGTGCGTGCGTGCGTGCGTGCGTGCGTGCGTGCGTGCGTGCGTGCGTGCGTGTGTGTGTTAAAACGTTTCCAAAACAAGATTAAAGCGTGCTGGTGAATATTTTGAATATAATTCACCTTTCCAGAGTATCCATCCATCATCTGACCTCGTATGACTTCATAATCAGCTCAGCGCGTGTATGATGGCGTCACGATCATTACGTCACAAAGGTTTCCATATAGACCGTCATCAAATCTCAGAGGCTGGCTGACACGTTGTATAAATTGTATGTCTTTGTAATTCTTTGCTATTTAATACAAATTCTGTTGAATATTTTGAAACTAATTTGACTGGGCGCTGTTGCTGCAGCAACATTGCACCTGTATAGTTTTCGGGAAATTGATAGTTAGAGAGTTCAGAGATAGATCGATTGATCCCAACACGAACGAGGTGTGGGTGGAGCGTAGCTATAGATGGGTGGGGCATGGCTAAAAATGGAAAGGCCCATAAATGGACCAAGATCAATAGTTCCTGTTTAGGGAAGATTATAGTACGTAGATTAAGCGATCAATCCACGGAAAACATTCAACAGCATGTTTATTAAATAGGAAAGCATACAATTCCGACACCAACGCCTAGTCAGTCTTCAAATAAGCATTCGTGACGTACTTATCTACGTCATTCATGACGTCATTGATTATGACTTCATCCTACACGTAACGTAGATGATTATGACGCCATATGACAGATGGTTAAACTAAAAAGGCAAGTCGAGAACAAATTAGTTTCAAAATATTTAACGGCTTACCTGTTTAGTTTTCTGGAAATTGATAGTCATGGAGTTCAGGGATCGATCGATCTCAATACGAGCGAGGTGTGGATGGAGTGTAGCTAGAGATTTGCGGACTATAGCTAAAACTGGAAATATGAATACAACAAGCTTTTCTAACAGGTTTTCTTAATCTCTGTACTGTACGCTTCCCTAGCATGGCCGCTTTGTCTCAGACCTGTAAGCTTCTCTAACACGATGACAACACGATCTCTCGATGTAAGTAATGTAAGTTTCCCTGGTTTATGATTATATGCTTATACATAATTTTGAAATTAAAATTTTTCGCTGATGTGTGAGCATATATAAACGCTATTCGTTCATTTGACGCCATCCGTAACATATTGTGACAGCTATTTTCCTTTTCAAGTATATGTTGGAGTTCCAATAAGTATACCAATCCGCCTCATAAATAATAGAATTATGACTCTTGGTAGATTTTCAAAGTATTGACAATTTTTAATGTAGTGGATCTTATGGAAAAATACCCTTGTGGTAGGTTTGTTATCTTCTGCTTAACGATTAGGGTGTTCAGTCGGTCGGTCGGTCGGCCATTTTGTCGGATGGCTGGTCGGTCGGTCGGTCGGTCGGTCGGTCGGTCGGTCGGTCGGTCGGTCGGTCGGTCGGTCGGTCGGTCGGTCGGTCGGTCGGTCGGTCGGTCGGTCGGTCGGTCGGTCGGTCGGTCGGTCGGTCGGTCGGTCGGTCGGTCGGTCGGTCGGTCGGTCGGTCGGCCTGTCGGTGGGTGGGTGACTGAGTGGTTGGGTTGGTCGGTCGGTCAGTCTGCCGATCTGTTTGTCGCATGAACAGACGGACATATGGACTGTCGGATGGATGGGCGGACGGACGGATGGCTGGATGAACCGATAGATGGATAGAAGGATGGATGAAAAGATGAATGCATGGTCAGTTAGATGGAGGTCCTGTTGAGATTACATTAGCTATTAATGAATAACTGATTCCAATCATAGCACTAAGACTGTTAACACAAGTAAGATATGGTAGTGCATGACTAATTTGATTTCAGATGGGGAGGTATATGCATGCCGAACTTTGACGGTACAGACGCCGTTGTTGCGTGTACCCAGTTGGGTTATATGCCAGCAAATGCAATTGTGGCTCCATACACAGCAACCATATACGGACACCTAGCAAGCTCGTCATTCATCTGGCTCAGAGATGTGGCGTGTAATGGCGGCGAGAAGCAGCTCGCATACTGTCATCATGCTGCGTGGGGAAGTGGTAGCTGTCCACGTGACCAGTACGTGGCGCTACATTGCCGACTTCCGGTAGGTATGAACAAAGAGGCGTTCTACAAACCCCTCTTATTCAGCACATCTACAATGAATAGTGCAGCATTGTATAAAAGATCACTAGGTTACATAAAGATTTGTATATAATTCTTCTATTGACTTCTTGCCGCGTCTCTATTAACGCACATAATTACACCCGATCTCTTTGCCATTATTAGCCACGTCCAGAATAGAATCGTAATTAGAATGCATTTTTTATTTTCCGTTCTTAAGCAACCAGGCGACATACGCGTGACTAGCGGACCAGGGCGTTGGCAAGGAAAACTCCAATACTTCGATGGCAACAGGTAAATATGGCTATGCATAGGCTACATGTTCCTCAATATAGGTATCTCAAGATAAGTATCAGTTGTTATCAGGTATACAGCATGCTTACTAATAGACATGCACAAGCAGAACAACAGCACTCGGAGGTTGCAGGCCCTCGCCATCCCATGTTTGTCACAATGCAAAAGGTTTTTTGAGTGTCCAGATTTTGTGGATATTCCGGATTTCTCCAATTCCTTATTGTGTTAAATAAAGGTGCACATTCACACCAAAATGCTTTAAGATAAAATTATTTGAATTGTAAACATTTAGAAGCTAAAATTGTGTACATCAATGTAATGAAACAAATGTTAATTTCCTTCAGCATAAATTAATACAATTTTTAGTTGTGAGGTTGAAATAGGGGCTCTAATTCAATTGCACGTCTTAAAAAAATTATATCAATTTATACATAGTAAAATCACATGTTAAGATTAATTTCGTTTCATTACATCTAGCTACACAATGTAAGCCTCTAAAAGTATACACTTTTGACA
This sequence comes from Chaetoderma sp. LZ-2023a, assembly GCA_034401795.1. Taxonomy (NCBI): domain Eukaryota; kingdom Metazoa; phylum Mollusca; class Caudofoveata; order Chaetodermatida; family Chaetodermatidae; genus Chaetoderma; species Chaetoderma sp. LZ-2023a. Next base: position 111,506,728 of record CM067370.1, on the reverse strand, counting down.
ATTTAATTTTCCAACATCCTTGTGTGACCGTGTGAATATGCACCTTTAAAACTTTCGCATATTGTTGGGCTCCATCTTGTCAGCAAGTGAGATGCTGACTAGGTTAGTGTAGCCCGTGCACCATTAAGCGAGACACATCTCGCAGTCACTCATTCCAGTGGCATCGATGTTTTATGGTAGCTACCATCAATGTTCTTTCACTTAGGTTTTTAATTGCCCGTATTATTCAGCAATGGTTTTCCGGCTTTCTATGAAACCTTACAGATGTGCTCTCTGCTATTATTGAATGCATCAATTTTTGGGGCAAATTTCTTGTTTGAATTTTGGCCATATTTCTAGTTTTACTGTTTTGGACATATTTTCAATTTTTTGGGCTAAGGTGCTTTATTCAGCTTATTATTCAACAATGGTTCTTCGGATTTCAATCCAAATATTCAAAAGTGTTCTAAGCCATATGGTAAGATAATCTTCATACAACGACTCTGAATTTTGGGACTACTCCCTTTTTCAATTTTTGGGTAACGATTATTTTAATTGATGTTATTGGATACCAGTGGTTGTTCAGATGTTAATGAACCTTTACATAATTATTAGTTTCAAAATATTCAACAGAATGTATATCAAATTGCAGATCCATCAAAGACATACAATTCGTACAATTGACATACTTATAACACGTCATTATGAGTGTGACGTCATAGTAAGGCGTAATTGATTATGTCGTTATATACTTGATTGACGGATCGGATCCCTTCATTGTCAAAATCCTATCAATGCAAGGATCTTTCAATATTCTATCACGCAAAGGGGTTTACCAATATCCTATCAACGCAAGGGGTTTGCCAATATCCTATCAACACAAGGGGTTTGCCAATGTCCTATCAACGCAAGGGGTTTGTCAATATTTTATCGATGCTAGGCGTTTGTCAATATTCTATCAATGCAAGGGGTTTGCCAATATCATAACAACGCAAGGGGGTTTGCCAATTTTCTATCACTGCAAGAGGTTTTTCAATATCCTATCAACTCAAGGGGTTTGTCAATATCCTATCAACGCCAGGGCTTGTCAATATTCTATCACTTAAAGCGGTTTGTCAATATCCTATCAACGCAAAGGGGTTTGTCAATATTCTATCGATGCTAGGGGTTTGCCAATATCCCATCAACTCAAGAGCTTTGCCAATATTCTATCACTGCAAGGCCTTTGTCAATGTCCTATCAACGCAAGGGGTTTGTCAATATTCAGTCACTGCAAGGGTTTTGTCAATATCCTATCAACGCAAGGGGTTTGTCAGTATTCTATCACTTAAAGGGATTTGTCAATATGCTATCACTGCAAGGGTTTTTTCAATATCCTATCAACGCAAAGGGTTTGTCAATATCCTATCAACCCAAGGGCTTTGCCAATATTCTAGCACAACAATGGGTTTGTCAATTTCCTATCAACGCAAGGAGTTTGTCAATATCCTATCAACGCAAATGGTTTGTCAATACTCTATCGATGCTAGGGATTTGTTAATATTCTATCAATGCGAGGGGTTTGTCAATATCATATCAATTCAAGGGTGTGTCAATATTCTATCTCTGCAAGGGGTTTAGCAATATCATCGCAATGCAAGGGGTTTGACAATATCATCGCAATGCAAGGGGTTTGTCAGTAGCATCGCTGCAAGGGGTTTAGCAATATTCTATCACTGCAAGGTGTTTGTCAATATCATAGCAATGCAAGGGCTGTAATATTAAGGTAGTCTTCAGCTTGAGAGCCGTTCTCGAACACGGTGTTCATCGATACATTCAAAGCTTGATATCTATTTTATACACCAGCGAGCATATCGACACACAGATAGCAAAGCTCACCCGATACTCGCGGTTCGCTACAACACTAAAGGATATACACATATTTGCTATGTGAATACATTTAATGAGGTGTAACTTAGCATAAATCCGAACGGATCTCTCTGAGGTATCCTTCCTCAACTTGATTCTCTTATTATTAGCAAGCCTTGTTTTTTCATTTGGTTACTTTAGCAGACTGTATGCGTACATGTGAATCAGATTTAGGATGTGGATTCCTCATAACCACTCCACCTGATATCCTGGAAATCCACTTAACTATGGCAATGTAATGGGCTGATGAGCGTATCAAGATAATTCCGCCAAGGAATATTTGGCCATGAACCATTTGAACCCGAAAGTGCAAACACCAAAAATCCTTTGCAATTTAAGAATTATTCCGTTGAATATTTTGAAGATTGGAAGTTGTTGCTGCCATAGGCATCAACACATTTCTGTCAAATTAGATTCAAAATATTCAACAGTTTGCCTGTATAGTGACCTTAAATTTATGATTCTGGTATGTCAGTATCCACATAGTTAAATCGTTTGTATTGTCATCTCTCTATTGAGAAGCTAGCTGTATTTGCGTTGATGTCCAGAGACAAACTCCAATCACAATAACTTAATTTCCTATCTACGTTCAATTAACCTATTTCCTTTATAAAACATATCTAGTCGTATTTGTGTATTCACATTTGAAATCATTCATGTTTTACAGTTGGGGTGCTGTATGTGGATCGAACTTTAACACGAATGAGGCACAGGTTGCGTGTCGACAGCTCGGATTTCCTTCATCGGGCGCGCAACGCGGGTGCTGCAGTAGGCGACAGTTCGGAGGTGAAGACGAAACTGAACTGATCAGCCGTTCCTTCGATTGCCGTGGAAATGAGACTGTCCTCACTGACTGTCGTGTGACACCTTTGCCAGTCAGTTGTGACATGAATGACAAAGTGGACATCACTTGCTATCGTAGGTTACAGTTATCCGGATGAGATTAATGGGCATGATCTTAGGGTATGTAGTTTTGCTAGATTTGAAAACTGAGACTATTCCAAAAAGGCAACTAATTAAGAGAGTTGACCCAGTTGGTATCACCCGGTGACCATTGCAGCATCAGGACAATTCCCGTGCAATACGTGACTGTTGCCCACGTTTCAATCGGCAGCGGCACAGCTACTGGCCATCAACAACATCCCTCAATGATAAGCTTTACGGGGATACAGACAACCTGGCTATCACAGCCAGCTTCATCCGGATGTGCGACATTCAGATGTAGTCAAATGTGAACGCAAGAAGAAGAAGAATCTACCGGTATCTTGTCTCTCTGGTGCTGAGAAGAATATCACACTACTGAAAATTACCGGATGCAGCTTGCATTTGATCACATTTCAGCATGGACTACTAGATGGCCTGTCAAAATGAATAAAGAAAAGACCATAAGCAAGCTCTTAATACTGAAGATTAACAGCAAATAATCTCAGCCAGAAGATAACGTACTCTACCATTTGACAAAAGAAGAACCTGGAAATCATAAAAGCTGAGGGTAAAGCAAATCAGAGCTTGGGAGGCATGCGGAAACTTGCAGGAACTACCTGCGGAGAAAACATGAATGTGTTGAAACAGGTTTATCAGGATCTGTAAGACCGACGATCGAGTATGGCTCATCTGCCCAGATGACTGCATCGCACACCAATCTCCAAACACTAAACAAACTGCAAAAGCAAGGTCTTCGAATTATCCCTGGAGCAAATAGAACAACACCCATCCGTGCTATGGAAGAGATAGCCAACATCGGCTCCCTTCAACAGAGATGTGAGACAAAGGCCGAGATACAGCATGAAAAATTCAGGCTGATGCCTTTACATCCCAGGAAACTTCTCACAGATAAATGGACTTATGGACGATTGAAAAGGGAACACTTTCTCTCTGTCTATAGAAAGATGGCGAAGGATAGGCCGTCAGACTTTCCAAAGGAAGTCAGCATAATCGCGTCACCCCCTTGTGACCTCTCCATGGGGAAATTGTAAATCTTGTCACATTGAGATCCGCATCACCATCATACGAATTAGCTGCAAGGAGCCGAATATTCCAGATGTAGACAAGGCTATTACTAATGAATGCATCCATGAAGATATATCCACAAGATCAGCAACCGATGCAGTGAAAGATGGTGGTGCAGGAATACATATCACGTTTGTTATCTCCGATACACAAGCCATTTCCAAGCCAACCGTAAAATACTGCACAAGTTACATGGCAGAAGTAGAGGCCCTATACCAAGCATTTTATGCTATGGTGGAAAGAGGTACACCAGCAAAGAAAGTTGACTTCAACACTACAAGCTCTTCTAGGTGGACAAAATGCAACTCTGCAATTTTTCTGGGAATCAGGTCACTCTCCAGTGGATTCCAGCCCATTGTAGGATATCCGGTAATGCAAGAGCTGACAAGTTAGCTAAAGAATGATCCAATAGAGGTATAGAGCAATCAGTTTTGATTAGCTGAAACAGAACATATAACTGAGAAACCGCAATGAAAGCCCTCTGAAAGATCCACTCTAAAGCCTACCGCGAATTATTCAGACGGCGCTCATTAGACTGAGGGCAGGCCGCAACATATTGAACTACCATCTGTACAGCTGGAAATTGTGGACACGCCTTTCTACAGCTGTCGGAGAGCGGATGAAATAACAGAATATTTACTGCAGCATTGTGAAATCTTCAGTGATCTCAGACAAAGCATTTGGCCAACTGAAACAAGTCTTTAAAGTAAAGCTACACGACGGGCAGGAGCCACAAGAACAAACGAGCTCTCTTTGCTCTTCTGTCTGGAAAAACAATTTGATTGTATTTTGCTAAACGCAAAGAAGAAGATATTGAAAACTTGGACTGAAAATTATTGCCTGCTAGATATCGCAGCAAGAATTCACTGAAATAGTACTTAAAATAGTCGGTACTAATGATAATGAAAGCAATTTCCATGAATATTGCTACATCACAGGCTACACGTATTTTCATTTCATCCATTGATAAAATACCGAGCACATTTCCTTTGTAAATTATAGATATTATATCCAATTTTGTCAATATTCTTTACTCTTTGTCACCCTCTAGTTACAGATATTCTGTTTAGTGGCAGTCCGGTAGTACAATGGCATATTTCCATTGCATTCCCTCTTTAACAAAAATGTTGCCGAGTGAAACAATACATTCTAAAACATGGTCTCAGTTAATTCGACTAAATAGAAAGGAAGAACGCCTAACTAATAATTGTGAAAATGGCATGCCACATTAAGATCCCGCTCATTTCTCGCATTGGAATAACTTTAAAGATAATAATTCAATAACAAATACGCGCGCACGCACGCACTCACACACGCACGTCCGTCCGTCCGTCCTGCGTAAACACGTATATAACATCTATATATTGTTGTTTAACTTTCTGCTTTCAGATGATCCATGTATGTCTAGTCCATGTTTCCACGGCTCGACATGTACAGCTATTCCAACTTCTAGCCGCTTCCGATGCAGTTGTACTCCTGGATGGGCCGGCCCGCTTTGCAGAACTCAAATTCTGATAACGCCATAGCAGAGTAGACCTATGTATGATCTTTCAATAGGGATTGACAACACATATCTGTAAAACAGATATTAAACCAATTTTAATTTGCAACACGACCGTCACCATCCTAATTATTATCTTTCTGTATGGTGATAATCGAACTATTCATTGACGACAATCTGCCCTCCTTTACACCAATACAGCCGATGTGTGAATTGGCACAATTTTGAAAGAAATATCTCTCTGATCTAATACTTACAAAGCGCCGTATGTCGGGCACTAAATTGAAATGATAAATCCGCGGGTGACCCCCTCCACACGCACGCACGCACGCACGCACGCACGCACGCACGCACGCACGCACGCACGCACGCACGCACGCACGCACGCACGCACGCACGCACGCACGCACGCACGCACGCACGCACGCACGCACGCACGCACGCACGCACGCACGCACGCACGCACGCACGCACGCACGCACGCACGCACGCACGCACGCACGCACGCACGCACGCACGCACGGATCCACAGTTCTACCTGGGGTGGGACCGTTGGTACCGCTGAGCTGCCTAGATGGCTGATCATCGTGGTTTATATCGAGGCCATTCAGCGCTGTCGAGCCTAATATAGATGCTCACATCCTGGTCTGCTTCAGTCAAGATACTTCCTTCCTGTGTCCTTTGCCAAGATATTTCCTTCCTGCGTCCTTTGCAACAATATTATCATTCGCCAAGACACTAACAATGTAAAGAAACCCCCATATATTACACTCCAAGCTGATAGTACAAAAAATTACAGCACGAGCAGTCACAGATTGCAAACCCTCGCTGTACCGTTTGTGTGACATACAGATTTCCAGGAGTTTTCTGAATTTTTCAGTCGCAGATGACGTCCAAAGTTGTGGAATGTTAGTGTACAATCATACCTTTCATGTGGTGGATCTGAATCAAATCGGACGAGCAGTTTCCGAGATATCCACAGATCCAGAATTTTATCCGATCTCGGTCCGTCTCTTTATCACGACCAAAGTCTTGCACCGTAACTTTCTTTTGTCGTGTTAAAATGACCCGCCCACGCATCCCCACGCGCGCCCGCCCGCCTGCGCGCCCGCCTGCCCGCTAGCCTCCTGAAAGGCTGTCAATGATTATATTCAAGATAACATATACATATATAATATGTATCCCTAGAGTGTTTGAGACAATTGGCCCAGGACATGTGACTGATCCTCTGACTAATCGGAAGATTTTTTGCATCTCTAGGTGCAATCAGTATTGTAGAATCACGTCTTTCGTCGTCTTTCATACATATAACTGAAAGTGCTACATCTATACGTATGTGTGTGCTCTCCGGGAAACATTATATGACATCCTAACGCTGAGATCTCGCGGTATTTATCACAAGTGCGAAATAGTTGGGTAGTTTTGGATTACAGAAATAGGAAACAACAGTTGCTCTATTTTAAGTCCTTAATCCTCGAATTTATTCAAGAAACTTTAAATTTTCTCATAGAAAATGTCCATTTGCAGACCAAGAGAAGACCCATTTTGAAAATGTACCACCGGAATGACTGGCTATGTTATCGAGCCAGTCATCCTAGTAGTACACTTTCTAAAATACTCTTCTCTTGGTCTGCGAATGGACCCTTCTCAAGACCACGGCAGACACCATTTTTGGCTGATATGAGCGTTAAAGTGTTAAACATTTGAAAATCTGAATTACATCTGCATCAATAAGCGAAAGGCACTTCGATTTCATAAAAGATTATGTCTCCTGTTTCGATAGCAATAAACTTGTTGGCATCCAAAATTAATGATTTGCAAAATATATCCCGTATAACTACTAAGTAGTAGTCAAATAGATACAATTTGATATTTTACTGTCATGGAAAGAAATCCATTGTAATGGAATGTACAAGTTTAAAGTCTTTTATCTCTACAGAAAGAAAATATGTAGATAGAAAACTATAACTTTGATTATGCTATGTGAAAGAGCAAATTAGGCATGTCATGCGCAGCAGTGCCAGCGCCAATTGTTTCCTTATTTCCCAGGGTATTATACAGATTTTCCAAGATCGTTTAGTTTCCTCAAATTGACTAGAGCTTTTCCAGCTTTGAGCGAGGGTTCAAGTTGAGAGTCTCTGGAACCCCCTTAATCGAGAGATCCGATCTGTCAATAATGTCACTTATATGCTGAATATATGCTGAATTTGATGAATTTATAATGTAATAAACATAGACAGCATCAGCCCCCAGTCGAATTAGTTTTAAAAATATTCAAAAGCTTACACTGAAATTTAGTATCTGGGAATGTAGGTTTCAATGTTTCAAATCGGTTCAAACACGCGTAATAATTTTCCGGAGCGTAACTAGAAATTGGCGATGCATAGCTAAATATGGGCGGTGTATAGCTAAACATGGACGGTGCATAGCTAAACATGGGCAGTGCATAGCTAAACATGGGCGGTGCATAGCTAGATATGGACGGTGCATAGCTAAACGTGGGCGGTGCATAGCGAAACACGGACGGCGCATTGCGAAACATGGGCGGGGCATAGCTAAACATGGACGGCGCATAGCTAAACATGGGCGGTGCATAGCTAAACATGGACGGCGCATAGCTAAACATGGGCGGTCCATAGGTAAACATGGGCGGTGCATAGCTAGAAATGGGCGGTGCATGGCTAGAAATGGGCGGTGCATAGCTGGAAATGGGCGGTGCATGGCTAGAAATGGGCGGTGCATAGCTGGAAATGGGCGGTGCATAGCCAAACATATAGCTAAACCTGGGCAGTGCATAGCTAAATATGGATCGCTATATTGACATGGCAAGGAATACATCAGTTATAACTTACGCTAAATCCAGTCAGCCACCGCACGTGAAATAGAGGGGTCCGTTTCTAGCTACGCTTCGCCCATTTCTAGATAAACTTCGCAAAGATTTATGTGTGTTAAAATCGATGTATAAACTTTGAAATCTTAATTCCCAGAATCTAATTTTCAAGGTATCTATTCTAGTAAACTGTTGAATATCTAGAAACTAATTTGACATGATCTGCTATTGCATATGGCAGCAAGTTCTCACAGTCAAATTATTTTAATAAAAAAACTCAACAGAATGTTTAATATATACGATTCGTAGAATTTTCTCACGGAATTTGCGATTTTCGTCACGGCGCCTATGCTTATGATGTCAATATGATTGCGACGTCAGCAAACATGCGCCGTATTTGATCACGGCATCAGATACTTGAGTGACAGATTGATCTCTCCATTGTAGGACCAACAGAAGATCATACATAATATATCTACTGACAAGTTTCTCAGATGACAGTGGGAGGAAATTACTTCTAGAAAATATGTGATCTGTGTACTTCAGGCACTGTTTGCCCATTCCGTAGAATATGCCACATCCATATAACATATCAACTGTTCTAACTATTGTTTGGTGCTGGGAAGGTGGGACACGTCATTATATTTTAATAACGCAGACATGTAGTAGTAGTAGTATATATATATAGGGACAGTCTTGAACCCCTGGACTACTGGACCGCTGGACCACTGGAGAAGCGAAATTACGGCTCCCACAGGAGTTTCAGAATCCTGGACCACTCCACTGTCTCAGTTCCTGCTGAAAGACAGCTGGTCTATACCCATATGCCCCCCCCCCCCCAGCGGGGGCAACAGCAGGCATTGCCGAGTTAACATGACAAAGAACAATGGTTTGAACGTTCATTTAGGAATATGCATCCATATATATATATAAAGTGTTACAGTATGAGTCTACAATCAGTATTTAATGTTACAGATATTCAGGCAGCGGCAGCCGTGCCGGCAGCTCCTAAACCAGAGCACGATATTGGCAATCGAGTAATGGAGGACTGGCCGCCGGATGTTAAGGGGTTGCTAGCATATTTTGAACGTGAACAATACGAGTTTGAACGTGCATTTCGTGATGCTCAAGCTCGTCGTAGAGGGGAGGGACTGCAGGAACTACTTGAGTTTGCAATAGGATCAATGACGAGCTAGATTATTATAGGGAGTCTTTGGGCTTTCATGAACCAGAGTTCGATGATAATATGTATGATAAAGATAATGAGTTACAATATTATAGACAACTGGTCAGGACAAATTATGATGATGATTGATGATGATTGATGATGAAGTTGATGAAGTTAATGAAATTAATGATGAAGCTGATGAAGTTGATTAAGTTTAAAATGAAGTTGATGAAGTTGATGAAGTTGATGATGAAGTTGATGAAGTTGGTGATGAAGTTGATGAAGTCGATGATCACAGGTTCAAATCTCGTTATGTGTTATTAGCAAAAGGTAAACATGTCTACAATTACTCTTTACCCATAAGACATCACGTCAAGACCAACTCTCACAGTCATTGACTGACCACATAAAACACATGATTGCAGACCCCAGACCCTCGACTGGGCCAAAGTAAAGAACAATAGTGGGAACAAGAAATGCAGTGATCCCTCGCCCACCAACCTTTCAATGCGTTCACTACTCCCATGTATCACATCAGCTCGCCACATCTCACACAAACACATAGTCTCCGTCGGTATCACATCGACATGGTGGACCAGCCACAGGTTTTCCCAGGTACTGATCACCTTGTGATCACCACACATAATAGAGTCTGAACGCCCATTTAGAGACAGCCATCCACAGTGATATGCACCATGATTACTGTTGCACAGCTTCACAATGTTGCAAAGCAATTCGGCCTTAGAGTAGCCTCTAAGGTCAAGAAGGCCGACCTGCTCCAGATCATCAGACAGGAGCAATGAAGATGAGAAGGTTTCCAGCGCTTACCAAAGCTGATCCTTGGAATCCCCACAAGAAAGCGCAGCGGATCCATGAGCTTCGTCAGTTGGATGAGGAGGTGACTGCTAGCTTGCTAGCCAAGACTGTAGCGAGGTGGATGGTGGACCATCCACTGGAGTGCTTACCTCCCCTACACAGGATCACTAAGTGAGTGATGAGGGGGACGAGGTTTTAACCCGTAGCCCGGAGCATAAGGCGAGAAGGCGAACACATTCTCGACCAGTGTCTCTACGAAAAGGAGACAGAGGATAGAGGACGCCAGTCAGTATGCTGGACATTCTTCAAAGGTCTAGAATGAGACCTCACAGGCCGGATCATGCAAAGGATCCAGCAGACTGTCCAGAATGTCTTCTGCCTCCGCTACATCCATACCTATCGCATCCGTCACATCGAAGACGGTAGGGTGATGCTCTTCCACAAGAATGCTCCAGAACACGATAGGAGCAGCTCAGGACTGGGTGGCAGCAAGAGAGCAAGCCCGCCTCGACACAGACAGTATCGATCGACCCAACACCAGGTGGGCTTTCATTCGATCAATCAACGTTGAGGTCAGGGCTGTCATCGACCGCCAACCTCTGCTTGGGACAGGCCCGCTCCCAGACTAGCTACGACAGAAGAAGAGTATGACTGCCCTCGACACCTACAGGGACAACATGTGTCTCTGGAGATGTCTAGCAGTCCACTGAGGAGCGATAGCTGATAGAAGTACAGCTCCTGCATGGGAGCTTGCGACACGGTTCTACGCCAAGGCAGTACCTGATGTCTGCAAGACATAGCTGGATCAGCTGGACAAGGTAGAGTTCTTTGCCAAGATCAGGATTCGCGTGTATAAACCAACCGAAGAGGGCACCTGGCACTTGCTCAGGCAAGCGGCTCACTACCGTGACACCATGACCATCGGGGTGTGGGACCACCACGCCTTCTACATCAAGAACATCTCCAAGCTGGCACATACACTAGTCTTCCTTCACTGTCAGCAGAGGTTTACACAGACATGCAATCTTCAACGCCACGCTGATCACTGTACAGGCGGCAAAACAACAATCATGTGTCCTTGGGAAAGGTTGAGCCCCACAGTCTGCATATGAGAAAGCCTTCTATCTGCCCCAACCATCCAGTTCAGCGACTACTCGTTTGATCGTGTATGAGTCGAGAAACAGAGGCGTACACATACACCATGTAGAGTGTATGCACGGTGGGGAGCGTTGGATTGAGGGTGCTCCCGTAGATGGTTATGATCCGACAAGCAACACCGTTTACCAGTTCCATGGCTGTTACTGGCATGGGTGTCCACAACACCAGCGAGGTGAGGATACCGAACAAATGTACTGCAAGACAGTACTGAGAGAGGAGAATCTGAGAGCATCTGGATGCATGCTTGTGGTACAGTGGGAGTGCTGTGTAAAATGTTGTCCAAGCATCCCTAAACGAGTTCGGACTGTCCCATACCCACCCTTCATAGTTTACGACTTCGAACCACTCCTAGATGGTATCAAGACTCATCCTATGGAGACTCTCACGATCGAGAGTACTCACATACCTATCTCTGTTTCAGTTGGCTGCTCCTTAGATGGCGTCATGAGTGAACTCACTCACCTCTGCAATCCTGACCCCAAAGAACTGATCAGAGAGTTCATCCTGGTGATCCAATGGCGAGCATATCTAATCTGGACAAGGGTTAGGGCACAGTACATACCAACAGCGACTGATCAAGGAGTGGTGTGACCTAGTGCATGTACTGGGGTTCAACTCTTGGCAGTGTGACCTGGACCTCATCAAGAAGGACTTTGTCGATGAGCTGACTGACAGTGTAGGTACAATGAAAGTCGCCAAGAAGGCTAGTCAGACCATGTTCCTCATACACCTGAGCTACGGTTTCTCGATGTGCTGAACTACCTCGGCCCAGGAGTCTCATACGAGGTATGGGCCAAAGCTTACGGGTGGACACAGCAGAAGACCTGGTTCCCATATGAATGGTTTGACACACATGAGAAGCTCAACTATCCAGGGCTTCCTGACTGCTCAGCATGGACATCTAAGCTCAAGCGTGGCTACCTCTTGACGCGATCAGAGTGGGAACAGTGTAACCAGATATTCAGCGAGCATGGAATGTGGACATAGAGCGGGAGTTCTACAAAGCATGAGAAATAGACATCCTCAAAGACGTGGTGTCTCTCCCAGGTGTGTCACTGCAGTACCTCCTACATGGAACCGCTCAGCACATGCCAGACGTTAGCCTCTATTCACCGGGCAAGGAAGCCTACGAGATGCTAAAGGGTGCTGTTGTTGGAGGTCCCAGCATCGTGTTCATCAGATACCATGAGGCCGGTGTGAGTCAAATCTGCCAGAGTGAGCGTATCTGCCAACATCTACTCGGCTACAATGCAAATGCTCTGTACCTGTCAATGATGGCCAAAGAGATGCCATGTGGTAAGGAAACAGTGCGCCATTGGTCCAGGCTAGTGGTGTAGCTAGCTTTAAGGAGGCTCTCCTAGCAGACAGCTGGTTTGGGTTTGCTGAGGTGGATATAGAGGTCCCCAAGACTCTGTGGGCAAAGTTCGAGGAAATGCCTCCTCTCTTCTATAACTGTGAGATCCCGGTAGAGGCAATCTCTTCTGAGATGCTGGCATATCTAGAGCAAACAGGGAGGAAGCGTGGGAACAGTCTCTCTGCCAGTGTCTGATTCCACTGCTCAACGATAGCCTGGGAACGGTGATGCCCTACCTCGCCTCGCCTAACTGCCACACCATGTTTCCGCATGAGGGCTGCAGTTTCACCTCTGAACTCGTTACCTTCATCCACCTGCAACAATTCCGGCCACTAGAGGGGATTTTCCGAAGCCTCGTAGACACCCTGAAATGCCTGGCCCACCTGGCCAGCTGAGTTGTCTGTGAGCGGTACTGCAGCCTTGTACCTGCTGGCGACATCGACGATGTTGAGGGCATACTTGTAGGTCTTACGACCAACCGAGTCGTGTGGAAGGAATAGAACATCTGCCTAGTGAACTCTGTTCGGGACAGTTTCATCGACATGGGCATGCTTGATCTGCCATGGACGAGGTCTGCATATCTGCCACATCGCATGGCAGCTGAGCCACTGGCTAACTGTCTCCAATGTGAAGTAGTGGCCCTTGCGACGTCCAGCCTCGAGTAGTTGAGGGGGCTCACAGTAATATCCACAAGGCTGATAGTAGAGTGCCTCAAGAAAGACGGTTGATAAACTCCCGGATTTCATCACTGACGTCCACTCCCGTCCTGTCATGCATGGCCTGGGTGAACTCCAAACAGATGAACAGACGACCGTCATTCATTCGACCATCACTGAAGACCTCCTCCAACATCTCCATACACTGGCATCTAATCTCTTCTGGATCCTCGCTGAATGGTAGTTTATCGACAAAGGCTTGCCAGTTAAGGGACTTGACCAGGTCGTACAGAGATGCCATCCTTATATAGTATGGCTTAAATGTTCGGCGGCCCAGATGGCCGTGAGTGCTATGACAACATATGGTAGCCAAGGGCCTGCGACTCCGGAGAACGTACCTACTCCTGAGGCGATGGCTGGTATGGCTTCAGAAATCTTCTCCACACCATGGAGAGCATTGTTGGCGATCTTGCGGACCATCTCACCAGCCTTCGTAGTGAACAGAGCGATCAGAGCCCCAACTGCTGCCAGCGGATCAATAGAACCTTTTACGTAAGTGCGATAGATTCCTTTCGTTCTGTGTACTAGCTTGCGGGATTCAGGCTCTACATCATCATACTCACCACCGACATCGTAGTCTGCATCATACGTTTTTATGTAACTTTATACAATATATTTATCATTTTTAAACGAATCAGATCAAAATTCATTCCACATATAACATTACAGATTTATACTAAGTGAGAAACAGCCTTAAAATAAATAATTTAGGCATAATTATTTCCAGTCTTCTATCCGTCGTGGCAGTTTAGGCTGCAGAGTTAACCGGGTTAATTTCACACATCCCGGCTACGCCTTGAGATCAATGGATAAACCCGCTAAGTAGTGAGCGAATTTGAATAGCTCTACAATGGGGCAAATTAGTATTTAATATTACAGACCAAATAAAATCTGATATAATTGTTTCCAGTCTTCACGCTGGTTCTGGTTCAAAATCATGCAGTGTTATTTTTATTAATTTGCATCGTCTATGCTAGCGGCGGGCGTGATAACAGCTGTCGGAATTCTGCAGTGTGAATTCTGATTGGCTCAAGTATTATACGGCGGCCAATCAGATTTCGCTCTGCGGAATTCCTTTCTGCGCAATGAAGTTAATGCGTATTCCTTGCTCAATCTTTTGACAGTTGTCGTGAGGTAAAGATAACACAAAAGACAACACAAGAACAGATGAAAATCCTTTATTTTTCTTATTTGTGATGAATACGGTTAGTTGCATTACATTCGTTGCTTTAAACTGTATATTGAAGGGTGTCAAAGTGTGGAATTTCGTGTATTAAATATGCGGAAATGGCAATCATGGCGATCTCAATTTACGGTTTCAATGCAACAAATTTAATGAAAATAACTTGTAGACACCACCAATTTGAAATACAGGTTATTTTATGTTTACACCCCAACTCCACACCCCACCCAAATGACGATATATCGTGATACCGCGGTATTTTAATGAGATACCGATATCGTCATGCCTTGAGCAATATCGCCCAACCCTAGCCAAAGTAAAGTACCGTCAGACCTAATGGCGAGTCCCATCTATGAGGTTTCCAATGTTGAAGCTGAGCCGGTTGCCATGATTATGTGGGATGTCCCTGCCCCCGAGGTGGTGTCGCCCCTCGAGTGCCAACTCCAGGTCGTCGCTTCCACTGGTTAGTCGCAGAAGCACATATGATTTAGTTCTCTGTCTGTAGAGGTGGCAATCAGTCAGCTCGCGTACCTCACCAAGAACATTGGTCCCAGCAACCAGAAGCTTGAAGTCGTCTAGCTTATACACCTGCTGGATGACTCCTCCCTTCTGAACCAGGACCATAACAGTGACACAGTCCGATACACCACGATGTAATGTCAGCTCTACCCATTGGTTAGCTGTGGCTTGGACCTGCTGGTGTTCTCGCGCGATCCACTGTTTGGAACCCGTTTGCTTCAGCTCCTGGTCATTCTCGTCATGCCAGACATGAAGTCTTGGAGCATTCATCGTCACATCTGCAAGCTGCTCAGTGTACACCAGGAGGAACAGCCTAGCCTGCATGGCAGCCAGATTCACGTGTGTGTTCTGGAGGAGGGTTAAGTGTGGAACTGCCACGGGCCTCTCGACACCTGCCTGTAGTTCGAATTCTGTGAACCCCTCATTGCACCCCACAGCATAGTACCCCTTTCCCTTTGCATAGAAGGATGGTCCACGAGCCAGCGGACCTAGGACTCAGTACTCATCGTTCACATAGGTGGTGTCCACGGTGCTGTTGCTCTACAAGGATCGGGAGTATCTGTCAGATGTGTTCCAGCAATTGCAGACTGCCATTGCCTCACCTGACTCAGAGCTGAACAAGGCTCTGCGATACTACAAGCTGGAAAAAGGATGCGCTGTGGAACCATTCAGCCCTTGGATGTACATGTTGGCAGCGTGTATATGGGCTGTAGGGCATGCCAAGCTGGTTCAGTGTCTCACCGTGGTCCCCACTGCTACTGTAAAGAGTCAGGATAGTCTTATAGCTGATTTGCTAGTGGCGGAGTAGGCTTATCCCGAGCACCATGATAGCTAGGCCTGACACCACTTGTAGGGCTGCCATGGGAAGCGGTGTCGTGTCGAATGGCTGAAGTGTTGGGGTCGGAACGCTTTTATGTGGAGCTGCCATGGGAAGTATCGTGTTGACTGGCTGCAGTGTCAGGGTCGGAATGACGGTATGTGCTGCCATGCCCGTACTATGCCTAGGTGCGTTGATATCAGTGTTGAAGCCGAAGTGGACCCCAGGGGAACTCCCCTCGGCTATCATGTTGTTACAGCCCCTGACTTGGAGGTCCTCGATGTTCACGATCATGTTGCTCGGAATTAACCATAGGTGTGGTGAAATAGCAAAGTCAAGTTTGCGACGGGCCTTCTGCAACAGTGCTGGAACTTAGCAATAAGACTAGTGGGGTCTGCCACGATGACGAGACTGATGAACACGGCCTGGACCTCTGCTCTGGTCTGTGCTGTAAGGAGGCAGTAGCACAGTGCTTCCAGAGACTGGTTGATCCGAATGATCCGTGTGAGGCCTGAGGTGCTGTGTGGCAAACAGTACTTCCACACATCTGGATAGTCCTGCCGCAAGCCAGTGATGTGCATATTTTGCACAAGCACTCCAGGGTCGGAGTCTGGATCGAACGAGAATGTCACCGTCTTCCGACGGCCTACTCGTCGGGGTGTTTGATAGGGGAATCCTGAATAGTCATGACTTGGGTCACTGTACATAACCCCTAGACCGCTGTTGTCACCACCATGCCGCTGAGACGTTATGACTGTTGAGCTGTGGGTCGAAGTTGTTTGTATCAGGGAGGCTTGCATCCAGCTGATGGAGGATTCGTCGCACCGTGAAGTACACGTGGAATCTGAGACAGCTGGTGATGAGCACAGCTTCAGGAGTCCAGAATAGGAGTGAAGCAGGGTGGAACTTACTCCACATCCTGCCATGGCCCACCACACGGCAAAGTTCAGCTGCTGATTCCAGTATGAGAGGCTTCGAGCAGCCATCCGAGTATGAGCTTGCTTCGCATCCTTGATGGTGATGGGGTGGTTTGTCAGTGGTCGTGGGTTGACGGAGAAGCTGGTTCGGGACCGTCCATCCACTGTGATGGAGAACGGGGTTAGCTCTGGTATATCAGACAACAGACCTCTCGGGCCAGTCAAGGGTGTACCCAGGAGGGGCGGTTGGCTCTGGCTGACTGTCGTGAGGTTCAGTGGGAAGGCCATCTATGCTGGTGTTCTTAAAGCTACCGTACAGGCAGCACACTATTTGTAGTCCTCTCGACTCCAGAGACCATCGAGGCGACCTCGCTGTAACATCTCGTTTTTTAGCTTCTCCATATCAACCCGCCCGCTGGAGCCTTTGGGGTATTACTGTCACACTTTAGGTTTCTCCGTGTGGTACCTTCAATATATGGTGGTACTCTTCATCGGTGACCTGTTCATCCTCGAGAGCTTTGCTGACAGACTCGTCGATAGTCCGTAGCATACTATGTGCCAGTGTTACGTACATAGCATGCTTCTCCAGCCTCCTTGTGATCTGCCACTGCCCCAACACCAAGCCAGTGGCCAAGACAGTGATAGCTAGTGTCACGCCACCCAGCAGGATGGCAACGATGGCCCCCACCCCTGCACCGAGAGTGGCCACGGCTGCCACACCAGCACTGGCTCCAATCAGACCTGCAGCAGTGGATGTATGCGCGAGGACGTTGTAGGCTGTCTTATATCGCATGCGCGTTCTGCTGTACTTTTCTGCCTCATGGACGAGATTCTGCCTGATGGCATCCTTGTCAGCAGTCAGAGAGGGGTATAATTCTGGTTGCTTCCGCCACTCTGATTTTGCCATCACCTGCAGAATCTGCTTATGAGTCCTAGAACGGTTCATTTTGGAGAGCCTGGCGAACCGTGCCAGCTTTTTAGTGTTGAGACAGACGTCTCTTAGAAAGTGGTCATCCAGCACTATGTCGGGTGCCAGTAGCTTTCTGAGACGTGACATCTGGAACTTCACCTTATCACCAAGATAGTAGGTCCGCCACTGGAAGGCTTTCTTGGTTTTACACTTCTGCTCCATC
The DNA here is from genome assembly GCA_034401795.1 of Chaetoderma sp. LZ-2023a. Taxonomy (NCBI): domain Eukaryota; kingdom Metazoa; phylum Mollusca; class Caudofoveata; order Chaetodermatida; family Chaetodermatidae; genus Chaetoderma; species Chaetoderma sp. LZ-2023a. The sequence goes on along the minus strand of CM067370.1, from coordinate 111,488,719 downwards.
TCCCTTTTCCACAGTATGACATCTGGCTCATCCTCGTCTGTGAAGATATCTGGCTCATCGTTGTATGTGGTGCTTCCTGAGATACCATCATCCACATGATGCACACTATCTATAGGGCTTCCTGGGATACCTGTCTCATCGTCGTATGTGAAGACATCTGGCTCATCATCGTCTGTCAAGACTCCTGAGTCCCGCTTACGCTCCTCCAGGAGGACCTGCCAGTATCGGAAACCTTCACTGTTCATTCGCCTCCTTGCCTTGCTGGCAGCCTGTTGATACCAGCTCTTCCGCTGTAGTCGCTCTCCTTCTTGTTGACAGATCTGTTGCTGTGCAAGCATCTGTGCATCTAAGGCCTTTGGGCAACCCTCTATCGAGTTCATCATCTCGGCAAAGGTCAGATATTCCTGGTGTGATATCATGTTGTTGTAAGGTCAATGATTAATAAGAGTGTAAACTCTAAATGGGCGTCCGATATCCCATCCGTGCTGGCATATATGTTAATGAAGGGGCTGTCAAATAGGTGATTTACAGGTGTGAACAGGCTAGGACTGATAGCTTTCAATAGGTTGCTGTTGGCACCTGGGAGATACTCTATCACGTCCCGGCCGACTTCTACCAGTGAGCTGCTGTGTACACTGCCCAGAGGTTGATGCGGCACACTGTCGTGTATGTATGTTGTGCCCCGCTGGGGCACCTCGAAGAGGACCCATTCTACACGGTACTGTGCCACCCATCTCCCCTCTAGAGAGGGTGAGATTACATTCTCACCACCGGAGAGCAGCAGTCAGACAATCAGCATATTTATATCTCCTGTTTAAACCCCTTCTATAGAGTGCTTTGGAACCCATATTTGGTCACTCGATTGGTCTTGCTGACCTGGCAGATGTGTACGCAGTTGATGCTGCCAAGGTATAAGAGAGGGATGGCAAGTCATTCGCCCTACAGTACAAAGCAAACTCAAATGCATTCTCCCTCCACCCCATTGGTGGTGATGGGGTGGAGCTGCTCACAGACCTCAAGGATGTGTCGAAGGAGCGCCTGGGTCGCAACATAGATGGCCGCAAGATCGTGTTTCGGTACGATTTCCAGAAGGGGAAGTACATCCTCGAGCCTTGGATTGAGGTCTCGGATACAGAGGTGGCAGACATCAACACCCTAAATGATGACCTTGGCTTTCATCTGGTCAAACTTTATTCCAGCAATACCCCGGCGGTGACACATGATGGTCTGCTATTGACCCTGGCAAAAAGCCTACAGTTCATGTTTGAGACGAATGAAGTGTGGTACCGCACCCGGTGGTTACTGGCAAACTTGGTTGCCACTATATAGGCCTCCCACAGTCATTGACATAGAGGTTACGCCCATCTCCACTGATGTGAAAAGGGATGGGACAGTTTTAAAGCTCTACAATCGGGGATCATCCTTCCTCACCTACATAGGTGAAGGTGTCTCCCTGACGAAGGTGTATCACCGGATCGGGGTTACAGGTGGAAAGCTCCTGCTGCGTCGTCCATTCGATGGACCAGAATAAGCTGTTAACCTCCAGGAGGGCATCCTATGGGTAGATGGTGTGTCACATGTCTCCAAAGCCAAGGGTGCTGTTAAACTTCTTCAGCGAGTCGGACTCACTAGCCTGAAAACGACTCATATAGCCCTAGAGCTACTTTTCTTAGCTGGCGGCAGAGTGAAGCAGCTAGCCCCTGCCCCTGAGGGGATGAAGATCACTATCGATCCGGATGGAACAGGGCTCGATCTGGCACAGATATTTCTCGAGGGGTTCACTCTGTTCAGTTTAACTCTTCATGTATAGTCATGATTCTCATCATACTGCTCGTGCTGGCGTCTACAGCAGTGGCACAGGGCGCTGAGACTGTCATGATATTGGATGCCAAGTGGGCCCACTTCCGGGATGACCCTCAGTACAATCCTTGGGTCGACCCCTTGCAGAGAAACATTTACGACCGTTTTCACCCACGTGAAGAGATCGAGTCTGTCTGCCACTTCTATGGTGTGGAGAGGGTAGGACGTGGTTGTCTGCTGGAGACACCTGCTTAGCACCAGATTCTCTGTGTAATATGTGAACATGCCAGAGTCTCCATGGTGCAAATGCTAAGCACTTTAGCATCCTACCAGGTGAGCGTTGTCAAGATAGATGGAAGACACTATGGGTGATCCCATCATGCCGATGCGACACTGGCAGAGACTACGTGTTTGTCTGAGCCTACACAGTCCCATCTCCATCTAGAGGCATACACCAACCACATGTCTCAACAACCTCATGCCCCAGGGATTGAGAGGGCTGTCGGGGCCTCGGATCACCGAACGGCTGCCAGTTGAGGAAGGTGGTATCATTTTGACTAGAAGTATGGTCGGAATTAAAATGATACTACCTCCCTCAACTGGCAGCTGTTCGGCGATCCGTGGTGGCCCCCACCGCCCTCTCAATCCCTGGGGGAATTGTTCTCATCTCCATCTAGAGGCATACACCAACCACATGTCTCAACAACCCTATGCACCAGGGATTGAGAGGGCGGTGGGGGCCACGGATCGCCGAATGGCTGCCAGTTGAGGGAGGTGGTATCATTTTAATTCCGACACTACTACTGAGGATATCCAACACTCAACTATTTCCCAGCCTACAGGCAATGTCGAGGAGGACAGACTTCCATCTGATGCCTTGGATCGCTACCTATATGAGCCTGGGAAACTGGAGGATGGTCGTAGGCAGGCGACTGATCCTAACTGGTCAATATATGTTCACAGAATCGACAGGTATGTAGAGACTGAGGGGCAACCTATTCTGTACTATCTGGCACGCCGACGAGGAGTGCGGAGCAGTCCTAGGCGACCATTTGTACGAGGGGAACTTCAACTAGTCCCTCAAGACACTCAGCTGCCGCCACCGAGAGTTCTTTGATGAAGGCATCCCTGTGACCATACACCATGGTGTGAATACCATCTGGAGCGACCCATCACTTGGTGTCTAAGGGATTGAGGCTGATTTTGGTCTGGTTGAGTCCAAAGATGTGGTGACCCTCACTCCTCAGCATATCCATACCATGGTGAAAGACCTTATGCTCCAAGAAACATTTCTTGTACTGTTCATGGCGAATTTGATTCTTGACGACAGCCCTGCATACCCCATTTGCCTTTTTGATCTCCTGTTCATCTGAGTGCTTGATTGAATACATCTTTGGACGCAGGCCAACAAACTCCTGAATTGGTACACCAGCACACTCATCCTTCATCTTGCCCAGGACCTTCTTGTTGGCAGTACGGTGTAGTGGGTGTGTTACCAGATAGTCGCTTGTGTCATGGAGGTCACTCCTGGAGGCCATATCAGCATAGATGCCCTCGGTCTGAACCTCCAGCAGAAGACTGTCTGTGTCAGTGTAAAGGAGATTGACCCTGATGCCATACTGCTCCTTGAGGCGGTTGTGGTAGAAGCCATACATAAGGTGTTTGGATAGATCGAGGATGGACATGCCCAGATAAACTTGGCAGTTCAACATCAGGCTGGTCTTGTACATGTGGAGAGCAGCTAGATCATCATCGAACACCTTCGCCCAGGCGAGGTTGGGCTTGGCTATGAACTGCCTCAGCCTGTCCTCCTCAGTTGACCGCACCAGCTTGACATCCACTCGCTTGCATAAGTTCTCCATGGTCTTACCAAAGACGCTGTTGTTCATCAGCTTGTAGAGATCCTTCTCAAAGTCGCTGTTGGCCTTCTTACGGAGCTCTGTGTTAAGTCGGATGTAAGGCTCCATCCACGGTGACTGATTGAAGCGTAGAACCCTGTGCACCTTTTTCACCCTCGTACCCAGGCTGAGGTACAGCTTTAGGTTGCAGGACACAGTGCTCTTTGTCTTTCAGATTGGGTACCAGTTTTTCTGCTGTCGTTGCTGCTATCGACTCACCTAATGCACACTGATACTCTGAGAGCCACTCTCCCTTCACCTTTATCCATTCAGGCGCCAGCGGGTAGGCATTGTGCATGTCATGCAGCTCTTGTGGGTACTCAAGATCAACCTCTAGGATGTAGCCCTTTTCATCATCATCAGGATGTTGTGTAATCTTTATGGCTAGCAATGAGTTGTCCTGTTCTGTAGGAACGACCCACTCAACCCCCCCCCCACCCCCCAGTTGGTAGGTAATGGCTAATTGCCCAGCCATAGAGATTGTTAGCATCCAGATACATGATGTGGCTTGTCTGCTGTTGAGGATTATGGCCATGCACACCGTGCAAGCTGCATGCCAATGGGTTGTTTGCTTTAGCATAGCGTTGGCTGACCATTGATACACCACCCCTGAGTCCTTTATCTATGAAGAGATGCATGTCGTAGTCAGTGAGGAGCTCCAGCTCCACACCTGTCTTCCTTAAAAGTGCATCCCAGCTCAACCCCGGGCTCGTGTAATAGTGTGCTGGGTCCAGACGATACTGCTGGAGCCACGTGATGCAGAAGTTCTCAAAGACATCTGCAAGAAGCAGAGTGTCAGTTCTCAGATAGAGATCATGATAGTCACCCATGGTCTGGCAGCCGAACTCGGCCCAGACAGCATATGCGTGGTTGTAGTCGCTATCAGATATTCCCTCGCCAGAGAGTTTACTGTGGAAAGCAGCTTGAGGTGGGAGAGAGGTCTCATTGAAATGCTGCCACCCATCCATGTGCTCATAGGGGTATACACCTTTGCGGAGCAGGCGCTCATGTGCGCTTGCACTCCAAGTCATGCCACTGCAAGCAGTGCCATACTGTTTTGTATGTGGGAACGTTGTGGAACTAGCTACCTGCTTGTCAAGTGATGCTGAGAGGAACTGGGGCGAGTCGATGAACCGCAGCCGTCGGAGGCAGAAGGAGATGTACTTCTCCATATTGTTGGGGATGCAGTTGATCTGTCCCTCTATTTGGGAGATGGCCTGCATGATGAGGTGAGAATCATACCCACGCAGGTTGTGGAACACGACCGGGATGGTGGTGGTCTTAGGGTTGAGTCACAGCTTTAGATTACACACATTGTGTGCTGCTCCCTGGTGGAGATCAGTGATGTGGCAGTGCTCTCTGACACTATCTGTGACTCCATCGCTCGAAGAGCTAGCTAACGGTCTGTCGCACACATAGCAACTGACCACGGTTTTATGAGCTCGCCAGTCCTCTATAGTCCCCATCGGCCTAGGGTGGGCGAGCACGGCCGTTATCTTCTCCTCTTCCTATGCCAACTGATCCAGGAAGTGTTTAGCTGCATCTTCTCCTCGATACAGCACTGGTGGTTCACTGACACCGTCACAGCGGACCACAATTTATGAGAATCCAGAGATCTCAATGCGTTGTGTTTTCTGTGTGCTGCTCTGGGCCGGATTCACCTCTGGCCCCTCAATTTTGGTTGGTAGGGCTTCAAAGTCGGTATAGATGATGAATGGCACCTTGAGTTGCTTGTTGTGGTTGGTGAACTGTGGCATCTTCTTATCAGCTGCTGGCATTCTAATGCACATAGATCTGTTACTAACTCCTCTGCACTCTGGCTTATGCTTGATGAGTAGGTTCTCTTGGGAATAGCAATGGAGGCAACGTTCACAGAAGTGCTTCCTCCCATCATGTCTACGTTGGTCATAGAGCAGCCGGTTGAGGTCTTTGATCCAGGTGTAGTGCTGCTTACCAGCTTTCTCAATCAGTAGGAGATTGGTTCTCTGGATATCTGGATGGGCCTCGCTGAGTAGCAGTGGGTAGACTCCTTTGTTATGACCGAATACGTTAATGGCCATGCCATTCTGCCACTCAACACGTTTGATTTGGTTGAGTGGTGTAGGCGAGTCTACATCTGTCATATCGAGGCTGTCCCAGTAGGCATCATACTTTGATGATCTATCTACATGATCTTTAGCTGGGTATCTTGCAGCTAGGAGTGACCATCGGAGACAGTAGTCATCCTTATTCTTAACATTGATCACTGCATGCTTATGTTTGATTGAGGCAGGGATGTCAACGTAGGACCCACCGCGTAGAGGTTCGTATCTGGCGATGTTAAGGTAGAAAGCTTCCACTCGATCCACGGCTCATCCCGAGCCTTCACGAGTGTATTTCTCCAAATCCTGGAGCAAATTCCCTCTAGCATCTTTGACAAGCAGGGAAACATCGCTTGCTTTCTAGACAGGTTACTTCCTTGCCCAAAACAAGGGATCCGTGATCACCTCTGTTCCATCATTCTTCTGCTTACTGAGAGTGACCCTGAGAGCAAGATTGAGCTTGACTCCTTTGAGGTCAAGTATTTCTTCTATCAGCTTCTTTTCAATCTTGCTTTGGTTATCTGCTATGAAAGCAGCTGGGTCTTTCCCATGCCCTTGTAGTACCCAACCCCTCAAGTAGTTCTGGATGGCATATGGTGTTTTGACAAAAGTCTGGTACTTTGTTATCCTGTAAGCAATCCGGATATACTTCTTCCAACAAACTATCAAGCTCATCATCTGCCAGCTTCTCTGCAGGAGTTGGCTTCCTACGTCGGGTTGGAGTAGCCTTCTCAGTAAGAGATTGATTCTTGCGTGGAGCCGCTGTGGGTTTCTCAGAAGCTGGTGTGAGCTTCCTGCGAGGAGCCGGTGTGGGTTTCTCAGAAGCTGGTGTGAGCTTCCTGCGAGGAGCAGGTGTGGGTTTCTCAGAAGCTGGTGAAACAGCTGCTAACCCTTCAGCATATGTGGCAGGATTGATTAACCCTTGCCGCAGCAATCGTGTCAATTCTTGGACAGATTTATCCATTGGTATACCTATGTTTGGGCTATCTCTAAATGGACGTTTTTTTCTCTAGTGTATCACAATAGTAATAAGAGTACACAATATATGCTCAGAAGTTGAAATCCACTATGGATTCTGCCTGTCTGCCTGGCGTGAATAAACTTATGATGTTGTATGTCTAAATGGAAATTTTATTTTGTACTTGCCTGGCATGGTCTGAACTCGGCAATGCCTGCAGGGTCCCCGTAACTGTACCGCTTTATATATACATATATATATATATATATATATATATATATATATATATATATATATATATATATATATATATATATATATATATATATATATATATATATATATATATATATATATATATATATATATATATATATATATATATATATATATATATATATATATATATATATGGATGCATATCTGTAAATGAACGTTCGAACCATTGTTCTTTGTCATGTTAACTCGGCAATGCCTGCTGGTGCCACGGCTGGGTGGGGGGTGTATGGCGGGGCCTATGGGTATAGACCAGCTGCCTTCAGCAGGAACTGAGACAGTGGAGTGGTCCAGGATTATGAAGCTCCTGTGGGAGCCGTAATTTCGCTTGTCCAGTGGTCCAGTGGTCCAGGGGTCCAGGACTGTCACTATATATACTACTGGCGCATTCGTAATGCTATGCCGTCGCACAATCGCCTATCTATAGACCTTTGCCGAAATGGACCTTTCCACTTTTAGCTATGACCCGCCAATCTCAATCTAAGCTCCACCCACACCACGTCCGTATTGGGATCGATCTCTCAACCCCGACTACCAATTTCCAGAAAATTTGATAGGTAAGCTATTGAATATTTTGGAACTAATTTAACTGGGCGCTGTTGATGCCAATGGCAGCAACAGCATCCAGTCAAATTAGTTCCAAAATATTCAACAGCATATTTATTAAATAGTAGAGACATACAATTCGTGCAAGGTATCGGACGATTAAGAGTTAAAGATGGCCAAATGGAAACATTTATGCCGTATTGATTATAAGGTCACTCTAAACGCCGATTAGCTGATTATGACGTCATATATGACGTCAGATGATAGATGGATACTCTGGAAAGGTGAATTGTGATGGTATGATTTTGCAGGAATCAGTGAACGACATGTGTTGATTTTGAAAACAGTTTTACTGACGTTGATGCCATCTTTGATGGTATGGTATTTCAGTTAGTAAGACCCGTGCTATAATCAAAACCGACGTACTGCTTCCCTTATAAAGGGAACTAATGCGTATCGACATAAATTTTCCGATAACCGCCTACACGAGTTACCACTCTTTCCACTCACTGCTTTAATACGTATGCGCCAAACGCAGACCACAGCTGATGTCACAGAAGAAAGTACATGATTCACGAACGGCACATGTAGCCAGATCCATGTATATAATAGGGAACGTAATAGAGCGATAGACCTCTAGCTATGCCCCGCCCATTTCTAGCTAAACTCCGCCCATGTTTGACACGTGTTGAGATCTATTTGTACCTCGAACCCCGAATTTCCAGAATCACAATTTCCAGACACCTATACCGGTTCTCTTGAGCATTACCTTCAATAGCGGCGGAACAAATCAAGGCAGCAAACCTCATCGTGATTGAAGCCCAAACAGAGTTCATTCACCGTTCACGTACACCTATCCAACACCACCTAAATGAATGATAACAGTAATTGATTATGACATCATATAGTTGAGTGACAGATGGCATCCATCTATTAACATGCGCAGACCTAAGTGAGTGGTCCACGTAGCCCGGGCCACCCCATCCTGCTCATAGAAAGCAGCATCTGGCACCAACGTCGCTCCTAGCGGTGGTTAGGTGTAACATTATAAATGTGCTTGTAGTACCAGGCAGCCCAGGCAGCCCAGACAGGAACAATCAATGCACATGACAAGGTCTCGATTGATCATTGACGTGTTAAGGATGTATAGGGTTTTGTGCAAGCATGACCTCAGCAAAGGATGATCACGATCTAGATAGGCCCGCCCATTTCTAGCTAGGCTCCGCCCACTCTGTATGCGTGTTTGAGTTGATTCAAAACATTGACTCCTGAATTCCCAGAATTCAATTTTAAGATAACTATTCAAGTAAGCTGTTGAATATTTTGGCCATTGTAGCAACAGCCAATCAAATTAGTTTCAAAATATTCAACATAAGGTTTATTTAATGACCGTTCCAGTTTTAGTTATGCCCCGCCCATCCCTAGTTAAACTCCGCCTACACCTTGCTCTTGTTGCGATCGATCGATTCCTGAACTTCTTGACTATCAATTTCCAGAAAGCTATACATGGACACCTGTTGAATATTTTGAAGGTAATTTGACTGGGTGCTGTTGCTGACTAAGGCAGCAACAGCGCCCAGTCATATTAGTTTCACAATATTCAACGGAATGTTTATTAAATGATTGTGATGTCAGCCTACACGCCACGTAGTTGATTATGAGTCATATAATTGAGTGAGGAAATGGATTCATGAATTGTAACTTATTCAAACACGTACAATTCACACACCTTCATTATGGAGTGCTTCCGTCTTCCTTAGGAACATACGACATCACATAGTGATTGTGAAAACACGTACGAAGTGATATATTTGATTATGACGTCAGATACATGAGTAAAGACCGGTTTTCACGATAAGTTTAATCTGATCAGATTTGTCGAATTCGATAAAATCTGACCGTGTAAACCAACAGTCTGAAGTCTGATGTCTGAAGGGGAATCTGAAGAGTTGGACAGGTTCAATTTCTTCAGATTTTATCTGAAGGCGTGGCCAATTAGAATGCGTGCTCTAAAGACGTCACCATCTTTGACGTCATCAGCCAGCCAACAAATCCGATGCGCCTGTGTCACTTCGAACTTTGCGCGATTTTAATGAGAGGTTCAAAATTAAATGACAGAATGAAAATTGTTTGTGGGACTCGTTAAGCCTAATTTATAAAACTGTTGTCTGCTGCCACGCTTGGCAACGCTAATGACGTCATATTTTTCCCATCAGATTTTTTCTTCAGATTTTTCCATCAGATTTTTTGCCTCAGATTTTTTCATCAGATTTGTGTGACATTATTCTGATCGTCTAAACGCTCTGCAGATTCGCGCTACGACGTCAGAACCTTTCCTCAGATTTGTCTGACAGATTAATCTGACATATTAATCTGACTGTTTAAACGCTCTTCATATTCGCACTACGGCGTCAGATTTTTGCTTCAGATTTGTGTCAAATTAATCTGATCGCGAAAACCGGCCTCAGAGTATATCTCCGAAAACCAACAGACACATTTTGTAATATGAACATTGGGAAATTAGTAAAGCACTCGTAGTACACATGATTAAAGTAAATGTTGCAAGGACCCAACAGACGCCGAAGAGACACGAGTGATGAGGGTGGTGTGGGTAGGGGATCGGCCTTCTAATGAAAATGTTAACTGATATAGCCGCATCTGGATGTACATAGGAAATTGTATTCTGATAAAATCATAGAAGACGCATTTCGAATCGAAAAGCCACACGAAAAGAAATCAATGATGAAAGGTCAGACAGGAGTTAGAGCGGTATAGATTAGACGTATGGTAACTGATATTTGAGAACTAAGATTGAGAATCTATTATAAAAAGATTCAGTCGGACATAGATATCGGAACGAAGGAAGTCCAGAGTGACTGAATGATAGGCCTATGCAGTCGACAGACAGTGAGGTAATGTGCAGCATCACGTATCAAGCGGATCAACCTACTGTAGATTAAAAGTCCTGACAAAGTGAGACTTGTGATATGAAGGGCTTCAGTCGGACATGGATAAGAAAGTATGTAGCAACTCAGCTCTGCTTCGTAGTGCAGAGGACGGTATATTTAAGAGAAAGGAAATTAGGTAAGATAGGAATGCACCCTTTTCAATTTATCCATCTATCATATGGCGGCACAATCAAATGCGTAACGTGTAGGCTGACGTCATAATCATCACGTCATGAATGACTCGATCAATTTAGTCCGTCTTAGACGTTTAATAGCCCGTCAGGTTGTATGAATTGTATGGCTTTGCTATTTAATAAACATGCTGTTGAATATTTTGAAACTAATTTGACTGGCCGCTGTTGCTGCCATTGGTTTTAAAACGTTCACCAGCTTTGAACCTGTATAGCTTTCTGAAAATTGATAGTCAGGGATTTCAGGGAATGATCGATCCCAACACGGGCAAAGTGCCGGTGGAGCTTAGTTAGCTAAAACTGGAAATGCCCATTGCGAATATACGGAGGCCAGCAGTCTGCTGGTGCAGCGCAAAGTGTATTCGTATGTGTCGCAGAAGGTACAGTATGTGTCGCAGAAGGTACAGTATGTGTCGCAGCAGGTACAATATGTGTCGCAGAAGGTAAAGCATGTGTCGCAGAAGGTACAGTGTGTGTGTCGCAGAAGGTACATGATGTGTCGCAGAAGGTATAGTAATTGTCACAGCAGGCGCAGTATGTGTCTCAGAAGTTACAGTGTGTGACGCAGAAGGTACAGTATGTGTCGCTGAAGCTACAGTGTGTGTGGCAGAAGGTACATGATGTGTCACAGAAGGTACAGTAATTGTCGCAGCAGGTACAGTATGTGTCTCAGAAGGTACAGTATGTGACACAGAAGGCACAGTATGTGTCGCAGAAGGTGCAGTGTGTGACGCAGAAGGTACAGTATGTGTCGCAGAAGGTACAGTATGTGTCGCAGAAGGAACAGTATGTGTCGCAGAAGGTACATTATGTGTCGCAGCAGGTACAATGTGTCGCAGAAGGTAAAGCATGTGACGCAGAAGGTACAGTATGTGTCGCAGAAGGTACAGTATGTGTCGCAGAAGGTACAGGAAGTGAGGCAGAAGGTACATGAAGCGTCGCAGAATTTACAATGTGTTTTTTTCAGAGAATACAATTATACGCATCACAGGTGGCAAATTTATATTGTAGAAGGTACAGTATACGTTGTAATTTGTCATGACAGTAACAGTAATACATTACGACAGACGAAAGTAGTATCACACAGAGATAGAGGCAAGCTGCACGGATGGCCACCTGCCTGATGGGGACACAATAACTGTTGTTTAGCACCCACGTTTGAAATACTACATAAAAAATAGCACCGTCTACCTGCAAATTGAATTTTGGATTGGACTGAGCTGTACTTGGAGACCACAAGTATTTAGTAAGAATTGTGGCCACTCCCATAATAGAATGATTAAAATTTTATTGAAATGGCAGAGCCTACTTTGTGACCTTGTTGTCATTATTTAAATACCAAATACAACATAAGTTCACTAAGATCTGGTGGGTGACTATATGACAAGGGCCGAGTTTACGTGAAAGCTCTCGTACCTACTCGAGGGTAGATGGGCATGCAATCAGTTACCCTCGGGTAAATGGCCAAGTGTTTAAATTACATTGATTCCAATGCAAACACGTGACCTACTCGACTTTCCCTTGCTCATAGGTAGATAGCATCAAGTAGGTACTAGATTACGTACTC